>PVJA010000643.1:87170-158765 GCA_004027025.1 Myocastor coypus | reverse complement strand
AAATTAATTAATTAATTTGGTACGTGGTCTCTTGGTATGCAGCTCAGACTCACAGTGATCCTCCTGGCTCAGCCTCCCCAGTGCTGGGACTACAGGTGTGCACCACCATGCCTGATTTTGAGGCCAGCACAGAGCACCTGGGGTTATTAGGCCAGCAAGGCTTGTGGTACCAGGGGTTGAACTCAGGATCTTGTGCTTGCCAGGCAGGTACTCAGACTGCTAAAGCTGTCTCCCCAGTTCCAGTCCTACATTTATTAAAACAACTGAATCCATAGTTAAACATTTTCTGAAAATAAAAAAATGAAATACCTCCATTTTTGGATGGCTTTGTTTGTAAATTCTATCAAATCTTCAGGGAAGAATAACACCCATTCTGTGCAAACTTCTAAAAATGAAGAGAGCTGAACACTGCCCAATTCATTTTATGAGACTCTGATAACATATTGAGGCACACCTTCTTAAAAAGTTTTTAGAAAATTAAATCAAGGAATGTACTGTCTTTTCATTTTCTTTTTATTTTTTGTCTTTTTGAAACAGGGTCTTGCTATGCAGTTGAGACTGACCTTGAGCTCACTTTTGTAGCCCAGGCTGGTCTCGAAATTGCACTGATCCTCCTGTCTCAGCCTCCAAAGAGCTGGGATTACAGGCGTATGCCACCATGCCTGGCAAGCAATGTACTGGTATGGAAAAAGACAATAAAAACAAATGAGAGAAATATATTCCAGGAATATCAAATTGGTTTACTACTTTGCATTAATCATTATAATGCATCATTTTAACTGATTAAAAATATATAAAACACTAACAGAACATCCTCAGCCTGAAGTATGCATCTATAAAAAAGCAAAAGCCAATCATTACATTTAATGGTAAGACAGAACAGTACTTTCCTACAATCAGAAACAAGACAAGAAAGACAACACACTACTGGAATGATCTAACATAATTTTCTAAGAACTTTTTAAGAAGGTATGCCTCAATATATTATCAGAGCCTCATAAAATCTAGTGTAATATGGCAAGCAGAACAAATAAAAAGGATACAGATTGGAAAAAAGTATAACTGCGTACGTATGATGCCATGACTGTGTACCTAAGAAATTCCTAGTGAGTCTATAAAAAAGCTGCCTGAGATAAATAAACTTATCAAAAACACAGGATATAAGACAATGTAGGGGCCTGGTGGGATGGCTCAGTGGTCTAAAGCGCCCGCTTGGGAAAGCTTGGGTGGCTTCAGGGACTGCGGTTTGATCCCCAGCACCACATGCTGTGCCAGCCCTGCCCTCGGGGCAGGCTGAGGCGGCCATAAAAATGAGTGAATAAACAAACCAAGGTTCTGAAACAAGAAAAAATAAATAAAATAAAATAATTAAAAAAAAATAAGACAATGTAAAAATCAATTTTATGTTTGTGTTTTAGTAAATAATTAAAAATTGAAATAAAAAATACCATTTATAGTAATATCAAAGACCATAAAATACTTCTGGATAAATTTAATGAAATAAGGCTGGCAAGTGCAAGATCCTGAGTTTGACTTCCAGTACCAAATAAGTAAAAATGTTATGCAATATATGCAAGGACTATATAGTAATGAAAACTCTTCAATAAAAAGCAAAGAATACTTATATGAACAAAACAGTGTATTATGTTGTTATGGTTTCTGTCTAGTTATCCCCCGGCCCCAAGCTTCATGCAATCATGGGGCAGGGACTTATAGAGTTTGAGCTTAACTCATGATCCCCTGGGATTATGGGTGATCCAAGCATAAGAGTATGCGAGCACTGCTGGGATTAGGGATGTGGTCTGAGGTAGAAGTCCTGAGGCAGAGAGGCTGAATGTACTATAAGAGAGACAGAGAAACAGACTCAGTTGTTGTTGTTGGCCTGTTGCCATTGTTGCTGTTCTGCTTTCATGAATTGCTGCTCACTGCCACGTGCTAGTCTGCCTTGAAGCCAGCTAAGTATGGACTGAAAGCTCCAGTAACTGAGCTAAATAAACCTTTCCTCCCTTCATTTTGGGTGTCAGGCATTTGTCCCAGCAATGAGAGAAAAGTCACATGTATTCATGTATCAGAAAATGAAAGATGGTGAAAACATCAATTTTCTCTTGTACAGTCAATAGTTCATGTGTTCTGCGGCAAATCTTAGTAATTTTTTAAGGAACTGAGCATCATGAGTATAAAATTTAGATAGAAATGGAAATGACTTAGAGGACCCAAACAAATTTGAAAAGTAAAAATACAATTAGAAAGCAGGTGCAGGGGCCGGGGGTTTGGTCTCTGGGCCTGAAGTGCTGGGCCTCACCCCAGGGGCATGCTGATTCGATTGAGACTGGGTGTGGTGGCACATGACTGTAATCCCAGCTCTTGGGAGGCTGTAAACTGGCAAATCACTACCAGTCTGATCTAGTAGTGGGACCCTAAAGACCCTGTAGATCTCAACCTGTAGGACATCATCCCAGTGGCGGTTGAATGACCAAAACACAGGGGTTGCCTAAAGTCATCGGAAAATACATAATGCATATCAGGTATTTACATTCCGAATCATAACTGTAGCAAAATTATAGTTTTGAAGTAGCCACCAAAATTATTTTTTGGTTTGGGGTCACTGCAACATGAGGAACTGTATTGCAGGGTCATGGCATTAGAAAGGGTGAGAACCACTGCTGTAGATCCATCCCTAAAATTTGAAAAAAAACTAATACTAATAAAAATAAAAATACATTTAGATGACTACCAGAGTTCAAGATTTAGAAAAACCTATAATAATCAGCAGTATTACATGAGCATAAAGACAAAAATATCAACAGAACAGAACTGGAATTCACAAATACAACAAGAAATTATCTTAAAAATGCTCAAGTACTTTAATCCAGTAAATGCTAAATTCAACATTAATAATGTCCCTAGCATAATTAGACAAAAAAATGATCCTTGACTCTTCACACAGTAAACAAAAACTAGTGGAAACAAATTATGTACTGAACTTGAAACAAAATCATATTTTATTTTTAGGAAAAAAAAACACTATAAAGTTTTTGTTTTTTAAATGTACAGATCACAAAAAGCAAGAGGTAGCCAGTCATGTTGGCCTGTAGTTTTAGCTCTTGGACTGCTGAGATAGCTGGACACTTAAGTCTAGTGTCAGCAGTGTAATGAGACCATCCTAACACTCACCCCACAAAAGCAAAGCATAAAAGAGCTGCTTTATTGAATTTGGGCAAATTAAACACTTTTGCTGTTTAAAAGGTACTGTGAAAGAAGTGCTGATGATGAGGAAGGGGAAAAAATAAGTGGGATATGTTATGTACATCTATAAATTCCCCACAATGAATACGATCATTATGTATTGCAAACATGTACCAATAAAAATAAAAATTTAAAAAAATGTTAAAATAAGAAGTTAGAATTTGAAGAATAAAATAATTAGAAATGAAGACTGAAAAACAAAAATAGCACCTGAAGGAATGAGCAGCATCATCAGGTATAAGGAAAGTATAAAGTAAAATTAATGTGGTATTAATTCATACCCAATACAATGACTGAAACTAGGACCACTGACAACTTATGAGTTGGAAAGGATATGGGATAATTACAACTTTTGCATAGTGGTGACTGTAACATAAAATGGTGCTACTATTTTGGAGAACAGTTTGATAAGTTTCTCAGAAAGTAAACACATCATTTGGTATTTGTACTTGTAGATAGAGATTAAAAAATAAAATGCATGTCTACGCAGGTATATTTGTGAATATTCACAGCAGTTTTATTCACAGTAGCAAAAAATGGTAACTCAAATATTTACCAAGTGGTGGCTTAACCAGATTTGATATATCCCATACAATAGAATATTACTCTGTAATAAACAGCAAAGAACTACTGATGTATACAGTAATATGGGTAAATCACAAAAAAACATTATCTGAAGAACAGAAATGGTAGTTGTACTTATAGAAAAATCTAGAGGCTGTGGAGATAGCTCAGTGGTATAAATATCTGTCTGGCAAGAGCAAAGTCCTGAGTTTGACCCCCAGTACCACACACACACACACACACACACACACACACACACACACACACACAGAAATCGAGAAAAGACAAAATCTAAAGTAATATAAAGCTGTTTTGTGGTTGCCTGGTGCCAAGAACAAAGGTAGAATTGAACAGAATGGAGCAAAAGGTAATCAACAGGAATGGATAACATATTTCAAATTTTAATTGTGGTTGTGATCTTACAGTTATAGGTTTTTGTGAAACCTGATGAATATGTTCACATAAAATGGATGGATTTTATGTGACAGAGGGTATCTTGGTAGTAGGGCTCTTGCTTTGTGCAAAGCCCTGGGTTCAATCCTTAGTACTGTAAAAAAGAAAAAAAAATCATAAAAAGCACTTATCAGAAAGAGAAAACTGGCTAAATGAGTTACATTAAGTATAAAGAACTTATTTATTAACAAATGTTTTCCAAGTGAAAAAATTAGGAGTATTTGAGGTACGCAGAACCAGTAAGTAACTTATACAGAATATATACATCATGCTTAAAAATCTGCCAAAAAAAAAAAAAAAAATGACAACTCAATTCAAAGAAAAACAAGATTTTTAAACAGTGTACAAATATTAATGGACAAGTAGCTGGAAACATATGAAAAAAATGTTCAATAGCTTTAGTTATCAGGAAAATAGAAATTAAAATTAGAATGTGATAATATCATACTCCACAAAAGAAATAAAAGTATGCTTGAGGACATCACTCAGTGATAGAGCACCTGTCTAGCATTCATAAGGCCTGTGTTTGATTCCCAGTATTGTGAAAGAAAAAAAGGAAACAAATCAAAGAACGAAGAAACAAAACAACCTAAACGACTATACCAAACCCTCCACAAGATATGAAATACCTGGAACTCCCCACACCTTGCTGTTGGAGTGTAAACTGGTACAATATTTTGGGAAATGCATACCAGACTGGAAGGAAACATTTGCTGTGACTTAGTAATTTCACAGTCAGATATGTGTATATACCCCTTCCAAAATTCACACAAACAAAGATACAAAAGATTTCTACAAGAATATTCAAAGCTTAATTATGTTGAATAGCCCCAATTAAAAACAATGTCTAAATATGTCTAAATAGAAAAACATAGTAACAGTAGAATCCATAAACTGTGTGGTACATTGATCCAACAGGGCATTTGCAGGTTGACAAAAGTGAAGAACCACTACGACACAAAACAAAAATGAATCTTACAATACTTAAGGTATATGGATACAAACAAACCACAAACACATACATACATATCCTCCATTTCACCCATAAATTCAAGACTTAGTGTTAGTTACTGATAATAACTGCTAAGTAACCAATTCTTAGCATATGCCTATTGCCATTGTAAGTAAATGTGTGCATTTGACTCAATTTTCACACTTTATGTTTTTGGTGGTAACAGAGATTGAACTCAGAACCTTGCACTTGCCAGGTAGGCACTTATGCTCATAAGCTGTAATTTTGGCTCACACAATTTTCAGTTAGATGCGACCAAGTATCCCAAATGTGCAAGTTTAATCACAAAGAAGTTCAATAGCTTTCTCAAGCGTACAGAGTAACTAAAGGCTAGAGCGAGAAGGTGAAGGCAGACAGCCTGGTGTGTGTATTCTAAACACCACTCTACCCGGTAGCTCAGGGGCAGAATTTCAGTGGAAAGATGAAGAGAGAATAAATGTGTAAGAAAGGCGAGGAGAATGCCTAAATTCCTTCACTGCTTAAAAAAAAAAAAAAAAAAAAAAAAAAAAAAAATCAACAGGTAATGACTAAAATTGGTGGGACAGTTCTGCAGGGGATTAGGTCCAAGTTGTAGGGTGGTCTAAGCGTCTTGCAGGTTCTGGGTGGAGGAGTAGACCCTACGACTTGGACCTAATCCCCTGCAGAACTCCACCACAGGAAGTGTTTGCGCACTTTCATGAAAGTCTGCCCTGTGAGTATTGGGCTAAGACCCCGATTTAAGGGCAGACAGGATGGTTCTTTGAGGCATGGGCTCAAAGTTGGGGCACTTGGGAATAGGATTTAAGAGTGGAGGAGGGACAGTTCTGCAGGGGATTAGGTTCAAGTGGTAGGGTGGTGCTATAGTCCAGGATTCAGAGAAAAGGGTCGAGGAAGTCAATTTCAGATTATCCAGGTGAAGGTGAGTTGTGGAAGGGAGAGTAGCAGTGAAGACAATGAGAAGCCAGGACAAAGCTTGGGCAAAACTGGCATTGAGCTCACCAGCAGGAGACACGAGTGGCAGGGTCAGGCTGAGGGGCAGGGGAGGGGCTGGGGAAGCAGGAGTTTGACTCTTAAGAGGCTGGGGTCATGCCCGTGTTGGTGGCCCTTGACCCGTTTCCAGGGCTCTCTAGCTTGCTACCTCCCTGGCCTCGCCAGCTCTGCCTCCAGTTCACATTCACTGTCCTTCAGTCAGTGCAGCCTTCTGGCTCTCTCCAACCCATCCTACCCACCCACCACATGGTCCCTCTGTCCCCTATGCTTGCTCCACCTTTCTTCTACTTCTCACATCTCACTACCAACTGGGACAGTTCTACTATTTAAATAATTCAAACATTTTACTGAAATATAATCCATTCATCTCTCAAAAATGAAGCTTCAGTGCTTGTGAGGCACCTTCTCATACCTCTCTAACAGGCCCAGAACAAGGTCTGACATCATGTCACATTCCTCCTTTGTAGTGCAGAAATGGCTGAATAATGATTTCCTGTACGTTACTTACAGAATATATATCTTGATCTTTACCTTTGGGTAAGCTGCATAAGGGTATAAACTAAGTTTGTCTAAATCAGAGGTCAGTAAATGTGTTTTGGCTCTATGAGTTATAGGATCTTAGTTACAACTATTAAGTTTGGTTAACATAGCCTGAAAATAACAAAGACAGTTGCAGTTGTTTCTTTTTGTTGTTACCAGGAACGGAACTCAAGACCTTGTGCTTGTCAGGCAGGCACTGTGCCACTGAGCTATATCCCCAGCCAAGTAACTGTTTCAATAAAGTGAGGCAGAACAAAAGCTCACATTTGATGACACCTAATCTAAATCAGCAGCACCCAAGCTAGCATCTTACACAAGTTGGTAATCAATGAATGGAGCTTAAAGAAGAAGCTGTTGAGTTTGGTGACAGACTGTGACTGGCATTAAGGAAAGGTGGTGTAAGTGGTAGAGTAGAAGTGAGATGACAGTGCTATAGGAGCAACACTGACAAAGCTTGTCTTTCAGGTGGAACATGCTTTGTGGGGCAGGGTTGGGGGATGGTGCTATTGTAGGGGAGGAGGTAGACAGGGAACATGTTGCAGGCTACATGAAGAAGGTACCATGGGGGGAAACTGACAAAGAAGCAGGGATTCAGAGCTCTGGAGAGGGAAGTTGGTCACAAGGGAGGAGGCCACCGAAGAGCAAGGAAAGATGGCAGGAAGGGAGGAGAACAAAGGCTTGTATCCTTCCTTCCTGGAGTCCCAGGAAACACACTGTGCTGCAGAACAGAGTAGAGGCAGCTGAGGACCACAGCACGTGGCATACTGGGAAGAATGGAAGCCCAGTATAGGCTACTGGGATTCACAAAGCTATAGTCCTCATTTCTCTCTAATTCACTGGCAACTAATCAAAATGCCAGTTAAGTGTCTTGCAGGTTCTGGGTTTTTGGATCTGACTCAGTGTGAAATGTGTCACTTACTGAATCACCAGTGCTACCTGCTGCCACTGCCCATCACTTCACTTTCCTAGGCAGGTAGTGACAGGCAGGGCCCGGGGAAGATGAGGTCATGCTTTAAACATGTGTGAACACACCCAGTTTATTCTCTTTCTTTCTTTTTTTCTTTCTTTCTCTACCTTCCTTCATTCCTTCTTTTTTTTGAGATGGGGTCTCACTATGTAGGTCTCTACGATCCTTCTGCTTCTGCCTCTTGAGTGCTGGAACTACAAGCATGTGCCACCATGCCCAGTGCCCTCCCTCCCTTCCATCCTTCCTTCTTCCCTTCCTTCCTTTTTTTTGGTGCCAGGAATTGTACTCAGGATTTTGTGTTTGCCAGGCAGACACTTTGCTACTGAGCTATATCCCTGGTCCCAGTTCTTTCTTAAAGCATACTGAAAAACATTTTACCTACAGAAATAACTATAGATTTCACCCTTGTAACATCAAATGTGAGAAAAACCTACGCAGTTTGACGAAGTAGATGTTAAAAATATCAAGCACATAAACTAACCACAGGAGATTATAATTTCTCAGGAGATAATCCTCTGGGAGTTTCCCTCTCATAGACTGTAAAGTTATTTCTTTATGTGGCAGAGAATGATCTGTGTAGAGTGCAAAGCCATATTTTATTCTAAAGATGCATAATACAGAACTATTCTTTTAATGGAGAAAACCATTTGATTGACTGGGGTTTACAAATAACAGAGCATAGTAGTTATTTAATTCTACAGGATAAACATAGTATTAAAATGTATAAAACAACTTATCACAAAAAATTGTTTATTTAAGTATTAACATCTTGGTAGAATTGCAAACAACAACAACAAAAACAATAGGCCATTACCTTCAATTACCCAAAATACCAGAAAACTAAAAAGAACTTGACATTTCAACAATGATTCAATATTACAACCATCATAGGAATGTTACTAGAAGGATTTGGAGTCCATTAAACTTGACTTTCAAGAGGTACTAAAACCATCTAAATAACTTTTCCATATCTGAGAGAATACCAGGACCCATTTTCATCAGCAACCAGGTATAACAGCTGCTGATACTTGCAGACTGAAGCTTCAATATCTATTCTATCCTAAATACGGTTCTAATTCATATATTCATTTTGAGCTTTTCACTCCCCACAAGTCTGAATATAATTTTTCTAAACTACACTAAACCTCACTTTCTCACTGTTTTGGAGATGATGAGAACCAGCTCAGAACTCACTGGCTTTTACCAGTAACATGTGTTGTTTTGGAAATGACTTTCAATGTACCTTGAGTGTACGTTAAATAAATTAATTTCTTACCCTATTGTTGGGTTGATGTTTGGATCGAAACTGTCTTCCACAAACCTCCACACAATACTTGATTTACCTACACCTGTATCCTGAAAGAGAATGAGATGAACGACAGAGAAGTTAACCTTGTGCACTTTGCAAAAAAGGCTCTTAAGTTAAGGGGCTCAGAAGAGTCACAGATGTGTCAGTTTTATAAGTTGAGGGGCACAAGAGTGGTTTTCACAAAAATCCTGCAGAGTAATTAGGAGATTTCAAAACAGTTAATAACAGGGGGAAAGGCTTTGCAGTTTTTAAGAGATCAGGACCTCTTTGAAAGGCGCAAAGTATCTGCTTCATGAGAAAAGTGACAAATATGCTTGCTTTCCCAGAACATGTGTTACCAAACTATGAATTCCAGGATTAGTTCTGAGTAATCTCTGATGAACCTTAACCCCACCCTATCTGAGAGGCGTCAAAGACTAGTTACTGGAATTCTTTTTAATCTTGAAGGAGAAACTCAGGAAGGAAAGCATGGACCTTGTAAAGCTTTGAAATGGCCAAACTGCCAGGTCAGGACGGGAAGCCAAAGCTTCAAGCCCATCCTTTGGGGCGTTTTGACTAGAACACCTCTCCTTTGCAATACACCTGTAGTAAAAGGGTCAGGCGTTCCCCTCAAGTTCGAAATCATCACACAGGCGTGAAAAGAGGTCCAACATTGTTTGTAAAAGCGAAAGACCTGTCATTGGTCTTACTTTGAGAAAGTTGGCCAACTCCTTTGGTGAGTTGGGAGCAAACTACTTCGGAGCGCCTGTCAACCTGGTTGTGACGGGGAGGGAGGGAGGCTCATCTCGCGGGGCGGGAAATGCCTACGGCTCCCGGGACAGGCGAGGGTCCTACCCAGCCCGGGGCCCTCCGAGGGGTGCAGGGAGCTGGCGGGACGGCCCGGGACTGGCCAAGGGCCGCGGGGCGCCTGGGTCCCTGCCCGCCCAGCCTCCCACCGCCCTCCCAGCGGGCCGGCCGCCACTCACCCCCAGCAGACACACTTTGAGTTCCCTTAGCGCCATGGCCTGGGAGCCAGGAGCACGGGCCCGCCTCCGCCCTAAGTTGAGAAGGGAGAGGCCCGGCCCAGCACGAGCATCCCCGGCGCCGCCGCCACACGGTCCAGCCCTAGCCGCGAGGCGCACAGAAGCGGCGGCCGCGAGTCCGCCGGTCGTCAGTCCAACCCGTCCCTCGCCAGTGGCCCAGAGTTGCCTCAGTAGCCGGCTTGCCGCCCCAGCCTCCGGGACGCCGTCGTTGCCGCCATCTTGGGACGCCGGCTGGGTCACCTGACCTCCCCGCCCACTTCGGCAGCCACCTTCCCTGGGAGGGCGGGGCGGCCGGCGCGCGGGGCTGGAAGCTGGGGCGGGGCCGGGAGCTTTGGCCCCGCCCAGAAATCCCCGCCCCTAAGGATCCGCCCCTTGCCTCGAAGCCCATCCCAAGATGGCGGGTGAGCGGGGCTGGGCTCTAGGGCCTCGGGCGGCTCCCCTCCCCCTCCCCGGGACGCTCGGGCTGCCGGGGACCTCCGCCGGCCGCAGACCACCGTAACCCTTGTGTGTCTCTTGGTTTTCAGAAATCCCTCTGTACTTTGTGGACTTGCAGGATGACTTAGACGACTGTGAGTAACAGTTGGGACGACCCCGCCCCTCCGCGGTCCCTCTCACAGAATTGGGGTTGCAGGAAGCGCGGGGCCAGGGAGTCCCAGGCCGTGCCCTCGAGTCGGAACCTCGACGGCGGGAGCTGAGACCCATGGTGGTCCCTCCCCACTGGGCGCTAGGATGCGGACCTCGCCTTGGGGTTTAGGACTTCTGTGGCTCTTTGGAAAACTTTGACTTCCTGTCACTGTTCTCTTCCCGGGCTCGGCGGGAGGGCCGACTCCGGGCCCAGCTGGAGGAGGCGTGACCCAGCTCGCGAGGGGGGGACCCCAGCCTACTTGGACAGGTCGGGCGTCCTGAGGTCCGCTTCTCGAGTGGCTAGCCACGGGTCGCGTGGAGGAGTGGTCAGAGCCTGCCCCGTCCTCTGTCCTGTGAGCCCGCTGGCCCCCTCGTTTCTTGGGTGAGCTTCTTCCTCTTTCCTCTTCATACCCTCCTCTTTTCCTTGGAGACACATTAAGGCTGATAGCAGGAGGAGAGGTCCTCCTAGGAGGACAGGGGCCTGTTTGAGGTGAATGAAGCAGTTCCAGTTCCTTTTCATTGAGCGCTGAGCATCAGCTTGTCCTGGAGTAGACCATGTGTTAGGTTCTAGACGTACAGAGATGAATTAGAAACACCTCACACATGGAGCGCGTGGGTCATGGGGAGACCTGAGATGTCCCAGAAAATTACCAAACTTAGGGTTTGTTTTCGCTGGTGTAGAAGCCCTATCTATACTGCCAAAATAATTAGCAGTTATTTGGGGGCTGCCTGTGTCCCAGCCAAGTCTGGTACTTCCTCTCAGCTTTTTTTCCCCATATGCAAGTTTCCTAATGGCAAGAGTTAGTGTTCCCTGAAAACTTAACGTAGACGAAGTACTATTAAATCTTTCACATTAACTCTTTTAAGAGAGGGTCATGTTTACTAAAGTAAAGTAAACGTTTACTTAGCATCTTTGTAAGTCTAGAACCTAACACATGGCCTAGTCCGGGACAAGTTGATGCTTAGCGCTGAATAAAAAGGAACTGGAACTGCTTCATTCACCTCAGACAGGCCCTTGTCCTCCCAGGAGGGCATCTCTGGTCTCCTCACGACCTTCACACTCTATGTGTGGGGAGTTATCTCACACCTCAGTTGGATATTTGGAAGCATTAGCCACAGGATGATTGAGGTTGGGAACCCTGAAGGGCTGTCACCCACTTCTTGGCTCCCCCATCCCTGTAGCCCTGTTGGCTTGGGTGGATCACTCACCTATTTTGTCAGTATCTTTGGAAAATGGCATAAGAGGAGGAGCTGCATTATGGGATTTGGGTTAGGGTTTTGATAGTACACAAGCCATTTTAGGGCAAGAGAAGTAAGTGGTTAAGTGACGTGGTTATGGATTTAGGTGATCAGGGTGTGAAATCCTGTGTTACTGTTTACTAGTAGTGTGAACATTCTAAGCCTCAGAGATCTTGTGTGTAAAATGGGCATATCAGCACACTTCAAAAATTTTGTGAGAATTACATGAATGAATAAAGGTTGTAAGATGAACCTTGGGCATCGTGAACATTCGGTAGATAGATGCCATCAGATGATCATTTCTGATAAGTGTTTAACATTCTTGAGTTGGTACAGTGTAGACAAGTCATGGACCTGAATGTTCCAGCCAGTGCACATGCTCAAATTGAAGCAATGAGCTGTTTGCCTTATGTGTTAAGTTGAGCTGTAGTCATTCATGGTCCCTTGTTTATGGATTTGATATTTGGCCTTGTTGGAAAAGCTTTTTCAGTTATTTGAACAACCCCAACTCAGTGGCTTTAAAGCAAGAACATTTTGTTTTTTTCTTACAATTCTTTGGATTGACTGAGTGGTGCTCCTCCTTCATGTGGTCCCAGCCAGGACTTGGGAAAGGTTCGTGGTCCAAAGGGGCATCTTTTCACTGGTGATACCAGTCCTGGACATCTGTGAGACCATAGATGCCCTGTTCTGCTTGGCTTGATTGGCCTTCTCATGGCCTAGTGGCCACAGGGAATGGAAGATCTTTGTTGGAAGTGAGCTTTCTTTAGAGTCATTTATTTCTGTGTATGAAAAGGAAGTGAGAGATTATATGCAGAAAAAAATTAAAATGTTGCTTTGATCCTCTTTGGACAAACATTGAATATATGAGACTTATAACTTAAAATGGCTTAAATGTCTTTGCAGATGGTAGGCCTCTCCTAATATGGAAGAAAACCATCCTTAGGGATCTGCACAAAAACCATACATGGCATAGGATGACTCTGGGACCTTCCTGGAGCTTCTGGTTCAGGCAGCAGTGGGTGCTATGGGGTCCTGCCTTGCCACTTTATAGTGTGGTTCCTCTAGGAGCCACAGATGAGCACCCCTCTCCAATTTATGGTGCTTTAGGTGTTACCTCACACCTCAGTTGGATATTTGGAGGCATTAGCCACACGATGATTGAGGTTGGGAACTCTGAAGTGCTGTCAGCCACTTCTTGACTCCCCCATTCCTGTAGCCCTGTTGGCTTGGGTGGATCACTCACCTATTTTGTCAGTTATCTTTGGAAAATGGCATAAGAGGAAGAACTGCATTATGGGATTGGGGTTAGGGTTAGATAGGATAGTACACAAGTGCAGCCATTTTAGTTCACTCTCTGACAGTATTAGTATGTATTATATTCAATATTTTATCTTTATCATCTTTGCTGCCTTCTCATATAAAATTTTTTATTTCAGTGTCAACATCTGCTATAATGTGAGGTAGGTTCAAATGATAAAATTGAGAATCAGGGTAAATAACTTATCTAGTGAGGCACAGTTTATAATAGGTACAACTGACAAATTTTATTGCTTCTCACTCTGGTTCTTTTTTTTTTTCATCATGCAGATCAACTGGACAGATACTCTTTTTTAAAACGTCTGGAGGGTCATCTTCTGAGACAGAGTCTCAGAAGTCTGTGTAGTTCAGACTGGACTTGGATTGCTTTGTAGTCTAGCCTGGCCTCCAGCTCCTACTGATGCTTCTTCCACAGCATCATGTGGGCTGGTATTATAGAGTACTGGAATGATAAATGTGCACCACCATCCTTGGCTCTGTTCTGTTCTGGTTGTTTTTTTTTTTTTTTGTAGTACTGGAGATTGAACTCAGGTCCCTGTGCTTGCCAGACAAGTGCTTATTCTGCTGAGCTATCTCCCGAGCCTGTTGTGTATGTTTTTGTTTTGAGATGAGATCTTACCATGTTGCCTACTTGATCTCAAACCTGGACTCAAATGCCCTTCCCACCTCCAGTTCAGCTTTCTAAGTAGCTGGGCTACAGATGTATGCCATCGTGCTTAGCTACAAATGTTCTTAACATAGAGCTTGTGACATAGATGTCGGTTTGAAAAGTACCGTGTTGTTTCCTTGGTCACTTTTGTCTAAATGATGTAGTGCTTCTTGGTTTAGACTGCAAGTCCCTTTGGGCAGGGACACAGGTCATTCTTTTTATTATTCAATGTCCTGCATGATCTAGGTGCTCAGTTAATGTGGTTACTGTTAGCAATAATGGATTCCTAGGCTTGTCTGATTTACTTTGTGATTCTTGATTAAGTTTGGCTAATTTCAGAAAGAAGCTGTAACAAATAAGTGCCTTGTTTTAAAAATCATTCAGAGTCTTCAGGCCATTGCAGCACAGCAAAGATTTAATTTTAAAGAATTGGCTGGCTAAACCAATTGAAATTCCTTCTCTTGAGATCAGAAGGTACTGGGGGGTGGTGGCTGAGCATTTTAGCTTTTATTCATGATTATATGTGGAAAGTGGAGCTCAGAGAGTCTGCCTAAGGGTCGGAAGGTCTGTGATGCCTGGGTTCACTTACAACAGATGGTAGCCAGAGAAATGTTACTGTTTGTAGGGTTTGCTTGGCTAATTAGAATTTAAATGTATGCTAGTGATGGGTGAACAGAAAATGAGAGGAATCTATTGCAGATATAATGAGACCAAAGAGACCTATCCACAAAACGCAATATGTGATCATATCTGGGTCTTTAGTTGAACAAATCAAGTATAAAAAGACATTATTGGGACAGTTAGGGAACGTTGTACTTGGACTGAGTATTAGATAAGAATTATTAATTTTGTGAAATGTAATAATGGTGTTGTTTTTTTTCCAAAAGAAAAAGATTACCAGAAACAAACATTCATAAATGAAATGATTTGATGCGTGAAGTCTGCTTTCAAATGCTGCAACAAATAATAAATGAACAAAAGGTCTGAAAGAGGAATTAGTGGAAAAAGTAGCGGAATGTTGGTACTTCTGGAGGCTGATATCTGGGGACTAGTCTCTATTTTTTGCATATATTTGAGTATTTCTGTAGTAGAGGGTTTTAAAAAGTGAGATGAAAAGGTCACATATGATCATACCTCTAAAAGAGAGGTGGAAGGCTGGACCCAATCCTTGAGTTACACGAAGTTATTTTTAAGGTGCATGAAGTGTCAAAAGACTGACTCAAAAATACATTGATATTTGGGGGACAGTATTTCCTTTTAAATGCTTAGTTTTCAAGAGGTATCTCTGAAAGAACTTTGAAGAGAACATACTTCTGTTTATGAGAAAAATGAGGAACCAACAAATGATATCTGGACATTTAGTGAAAATGAGCTATAGATAGAAGACATGGTCCAGAGCAAAAAGCATTGCATTTCACCTGCCCACTTTGTTCCATGTTGGTAAAAAATGTTCTTTTTAAGGAGTACAATTGTCCGTGTGCCCTAAGGCAGAAATACTCTTAATTTGAGCCCTCAACAAAGCCATTGAACTTCTTCTCTGAACAACATAAACTTGGATTAAAGGTTATCAGTTGTTTATAAAAATCTTCTTGTCAAGTGAAATAATTTGAATAGGATTAAGAACTAGTATTCTAATTCTTAAGAAGTAGAAAAAGCTCTGTTAAACTGTTTTCTGTATCAAGTGATTTTCTAAATGAGAGAAACTCTCAGTTCTACAGTTGCAGCCCCCAAGCAGCTTTAAACCATACATAAAAGGATGGGCATGACTATGTCCTAGTAAAACTTTATTTATAAACACAGGTATTGGGTTGAATTTGGCCCACATGTGGTGGTTTACTAATGCCTACTCTAGTTCATTCCAGTAGAGCTGCTGTGTGTGTCTATAAGCCACTGTTTCTGAATGAGCCTATTGCATAGGGTGTCTTTGCTTTAGATTTAGTGAGTAGAGCTTAATCTTGTGTGAAGACCACTCTTGTTTTGATGAATACTCCTTGACAAGTTGCACACACTTGCTGTCTTCTCTTTCCAGTGGTTGCAGATAAAACATTCTCTTAGTGGGAGGAGAAGGACAGGCAGCTAATGTCAGTGTGGTGGAAGCCAAACAAGCTTTGCTGTCCTTCTGTCCTGATGCATTTTATTTGGTTGACCTGTATTTTCCATTTCCTTTGAAGTCAAATGGATAAGTGTCAGAAATTTCCTGAAATTGTCTCTGTTCAGAAAAGAATTGTAAATGGCTTTTTTCATTTTGAGACTGCTTCATAAAATTAAAAGAAAAATAAAAAAGACCCTTTAAACAAGAGTTTTACAACGGAACCTAGCTTATGAATGTGGTTTTGACCTTCAACATGTCGGTTGTAAGGGTATGTATTTGGCTTTCCTATGTGGATAGTGATTCACCCACATAACAAAATTCTCTCCTGCTTCTCCAAGATGCACAGTCTGTGGGAGGTGCTGTGGATAGAGGCATGAAGAAGCTTCGGGCCCAGCTTCTGAGCTGCTTCCAGCACCAAGGAGCAGCAGCTGGTAAACATGTTGCAGGGGCTGGGGATCAGGGCCCAGGCAAGAGTGTCGGCCCAGGACCTGGGCATCAGGAAGACAGTAAGTGACTCAGTCTGCTAAGAGGATGAAGGGAGGTGACATTGCTGTTAGATCAGGTTAAAGAAAGTGACTAGTGTTCTAGGCCAAAGTATGCTCACAAGTTTGAGTTTCAAGATGGCTTGCTTTGCCCAGAACCTGTTGAGAATTGGGAGACTTGAGAGAATGAAGGGTGCATGGGACAGGAGTAAGGGAAGAATGGGAGATACAATTGGGAGTCATCAGTGAAGAATCTGTCCCACCAGCCAGTGGGGTTTAGGTCTAACCAGGAGGCAGTAAGTCCCTAAATTTTTTGCTTAAAGGAAATTCATGCAGTGGTATAAAAGCTGTTATTTTTTTTAGGACTAACAATGTGACAAAGCTCTGTTGAATGTGTTTCTAGTTTTTTAACTTAGGTATGAAAATCCTATGGGGACAAGTACTTTTAACCCCATTTTATGGCTGATCAGGGTTCACAAGGAGCACAAAAAGGCTCAGTAACTTGCCCAAATAACACAGCTAGCAAGTGACAGGGGTGAAATTTAGAAGAGGGACTCCGGCCATCCAATTTATGCCACTTAGAGATTTTGGAGGACTCATCAGCCATTCATACATTGATGCATGCATTCATTGATAGGTCTGATTCTTTTCTAAGGACCTAGTAAGTTTCAGGCAATATGTACGTATTGCAGACAAAGTGAACAAAAACAAAAACCTGGCTTCTCGGGTCATGGAGCTTTGAGTCCAGCAGCAGAAATGGGCCGTAAACATGAAGGAGAGAGGTAATTTCAGGATGCCACAGGTGCTATGAAAGACAAATAGATGAATGTGACAGTACCAACACAGCATGACTAAGCAGTGCAGGTGCTGCTTGAGTTGAGTGGCCGGGGGAGGTGTCTTAGGATCTCTAAAAGATGCTTTTGAGCTGAGATTTGAATAAAGATGGGATTTCCACATCTAGAGCCAGAGAAAGTGGCTGGGTGCAGTCCTTTTTCCCTCTAGTAGTGGAGGGAAGGCTGGGTGTCTAGAGTGCAGCGAGGGATGGGCTCCAAAGGCTGAAGAGCGAAGTAGAGCCAGCCCATCTCGACTTGAAGTGTTTGCTTTTTGTTGTTGTTTTTGCAGTGTTGGATGTCAGACTCAAGGCCTCACACATGCTAGGCAAGGGCTTTACCACTCAGCCTTGTCCCTAGCCCTGAAGTATTGTCTTTTATTCAAGGAATTGTGGCTTGTCCCTGGAGAATTTCAGCCAAGGAAATGACTGCAGCTGAGTTATACTTTTTAGAAATGATGGACTGCTGGAGAAATAAGCGAGAGATGAGATGTGCAGTGTGTTCTGAGATCCTGAGGCCATAGAGCCTCCATAAAGGAGATAAGCATGGATGCAGGGAATGGGTTGATAGCTCTTTCTGGTGGTGAAGGAAGACTAATTCAGAGACAGGTCCTGTGGGAAGCTTTTGGTATATACCTGTTTTCTTCTACCCAGACTGTGTTAGGTGCCCATTGTCTTTGTTTCCATTCTTTGTTTCTCCCTGTTTCCCTGTGGCGGCATTTGACACACACATGGCCAGAGGTTTTTCTTGTCCATTGGAATGAGATATATCTATCTTGGATCACTGTCTGGAGCAGTGAATGGCATTAGGCAGCTCACGGGATGCATGTTTTGGGTGATAGGGTAGAATGGGCAGAATTCAGAGACTGAAAAAGTAACTGTCAGAGATGGTTACTTTTGAAAGCTCATGGGAGGAGATCCCATCAGTGCTGTCTGGCTCTTGAATAGCCTCTTATAGGCCTAGTTCGGGAGTACTGATAGGACTGGAGATGAGACCTGAGAGTCCTTACTGTGGGCAGTAGTTGGAGCCATAGGAGAATTTGAGAGCCCCAGATGTTGAGTGCTGGGTATGAGAAGATAAAAGGTATGATCTCTGGGCAACAGAAGCTCTAGTAGCTGTAGAGAAATGTACAGGCCCTTAAAACTAAGTTTTTCTTGGGGTCACATGATATTTTATGGCAGTTGCCCTAGACGGATCAATCAGGTAAGATACAGACTCAAGACAGACTGTAGAGTTTGGCATTTGGGAGATCTTCAGTGATCTCAGTGGGAGTTAACTAGCACAGCTAAGGAGCAGAATCCACATTGGAAATCTTAGGAAAGCCCTCGAAGTTTGAGGCAATACACTGTACTCTAGTTATTTGGTGATCATATATTGAGCACCCACTGTATTCCAGGCAGTAGCTGGACGTTGAGCACTTTGGGAAAATGATTATTGCTTTGTTTATGTATTTTTATTTTGAGACAGTCTTACTATGTAGTTCAGGCTGACCTTGAACTCAGTGTAGTCCAGGCTAGCCTCAAATTTGTGGCAATCTTCCTGCCTCAGCCTCTGTGATTACAGGTATGAGCCATCATGCCCCAATGGTTACTGCTTTATGGCCTCACAATGTAATAGGTAAAAGAATACCCTTTGAAGAAGGTGGTAGATGGGGGTAGAAGCATTTCTTTGTGGTATAGAAGATTACATAAAGAAATGATGCTCTGTATTTACTCTGGAAACTAAAACATTTTTTTTTCATTGAACAGTCCAACAGTTATACTCTTAAGTCATATGGCTAACATTAAATTGAAAACATGTGTCCTTAAAAAGACATGCCCATATTACTACTATTCTTAAAGAATCAGAAACTGGAGTCTCCTCCAATATCCATCACAAATAGCTTGGATTGTAAATAATGATATGTTCACACAAGGGAAAACTGTGTGGCTGTGAGAATGTATGGTCTAGTTCTACTGAACAGTGTAGATGAATTTCAGACACCCAAGAGCTAGACTCAGAAAACTACATACCACATGATTCTGTTTATATGAAGGACAAGACCAGCAAAGCTACTCCAGGCAATTAGGAAGCAGGAGCGTGATTACTTTAGGTGAGATGAGGAGTGGAAAGGGACCCCTAGTTTTGGAGATCACTGTGAAATTCTCTGGTTTGTCATGGGTGCTGACTATACAGGCATGTGAAGTTTGAATATTCATTGTTGTACTTACTTATATACATCTGTATATGGGTTACATTTTGATTTTTAATGAAGTAATTTTTAAAATCAAGGCAAAGGGGAGAGCATAAGTGTGACTGGGGGCTGGAGTCAGAGGGGAAAATGACAGAGCAGGAAAGGCAGATAACCCTGGGTTTGGGCCATGTAGGCTGTGAAGGAACTCAAGAGTGTCCCTAGAGCAGTTTGCTTCTTTAGGAAGAAGTTGATCCTCCTAGCAGTTTGGCCAAGGTAATTACTGGAGAAGTGAGTTTATTTGGCTAGCATTACCTGGCTCTTTCAAGTCTTAAGAAGTAGGAAAGAGACAGACCTCCCTCCAACACACCCCAAAAGCTATTGGGCTTCTTCTATACGTTACTATTATTTTTTTTTCTTTTTGAATCTACTTCAAGTCTGACCAGAGAACTCACAGCATTTAAGAGTAATATTGTTCCATTCATCAGTACTGTGTCAACTAGCACCCTCTCCTTCTCCTCTTCTGTCCTCTAACTGGGTGAGTTGGCAGGAAAATTGAGGTGTGTAATATCATAGTAGAGCATATGAACTGCTTTGAGGTGCAGAGTTCTCGCCTATCAGGTAACCTGAGTAAATGTTTCCCACTGACCATCAGTGTAAAAGTCAGAGACATAAATAATGGCTGGTTTTGGAAGCTGTGATTAAAGCCACAAATCAAAGAGCAATTTCCATGTATGCATGGTGTAGAAGGGATGGCTGCTCATGAATTAAGTTGGTCTTCTTCCAGCCCATTGCATAGAGCTAGTAATAACCATCAGTAGCCCTCAAAGATGTGTAATATAAAACATTATGCATTGGACTGATCTGCTCATATGAGAGCTTATAAATCAGTGTGAGTCTTGTTAGAGGATGACACTTATATAGAGGAAGTTTGCCTGTGTAGCTTGCCATTGAAATTTAGTTAAGTCAACAAGGATCTGCAGGGGTGGGGGGGGCATTTGGCCCATAAGAGGTAGTGAAGATACGAGTGTTGTTTATCTTTTAGATGGGCTGGGTTTGTCTCCTCTAGCCAGCAGAAATACTCTGAGATTAAGAATTTGCATTAGTACTTGTAAGCCTGTTATCAAGAACAAAACCACTTTAAATAGCAGTATAGGAAAGGCTCACTTAGGTTCCCCAAAAATCATTTAAGGTTTTACAAAGAGTTCTCCAAACAACAAAAAACTCTAAATGGCTAATAAACACTTTAGAAGTAATGATTTACATAGGTTCTGTATTTGTTCATTTTTCTTTTGTAAAAAATAGCTTTTCAAGCAAGGAGAACCTGCTTTTGGCTGCTACCAGTCATTCTTTTAGCATTTTGATTTGGATAGCAGAGGGGACCATGGCTATCATGATGTTCCCCATCCAGTCTCTCGTAGTGCTACGTCAGAGACAGAATATTGGATCATATGTATAATTGGTCTCTCAGGGTATATCTCACACAGAATTATAGTAATAGGATGACATGTTGAATGGAGCATCGTAAATATTGGGAATGCCTGGAGAACTGATTCTTAATGAAAATGTTTGCTGGGATAGACGTGCTGTAACATTCTGCCTCCCGCTTCAGCCCTGTTCATATCTGGGCCAATGAAGGGATCTCAATGGGTTTGTTTTATTATGTTTATTTTTCCCACCTTTCTACTTAAAACCAATTATAGTGTGGCTGCTCAGTCAGGGCTTGGTGGCTTCAGTGAAATCTCTGGCATTCCTCAACTGCTTGAAGGTGGATTACAGTCTATTTGTCTCTGCTATGCTCGTGTCTCCATCTATGATGTGGTTTTTCCTTTCCCACCTCTTCCTTCTGTTTTCCATGTGGCAGATTCTCACTTGATCTTCAAGGTCCAGTTCACCAATAGCTTCTATTGTAGTCTCTTTCCCCTCCCCTCCCCTCTTTTCCTCTCCTTCCTTCTCCTCCTCTTCTCTCCCCTTCCTTCCCTTCCACTCCCCTCACTTCTCTTTTCCCTTCTTCCTCCTCCCTTCCTCTGCCCCTCGCTCCTGTCTCTCCCGTTTCATACCTATGTCCCATGGCTTCTGCCATCATGACAATGTGTGTTACCTCTATGTTACCTTTATTCCCTTGGCAGCTTTTGAAGTTTGGGGACATCTGCTCAGCTCTGGATCCCTAGGAGTGTATTGAGTTGTGGTTTATTATCAAGGTTCTCCATGGAGGGAAGGTGATGTTTTCTGTTAACAGGCCTTCTGTGTTCATACTGATCTGTTGATTCTTTTTTTGCTACAAAGTAAGTGAAGTCCCCCATCATCCTAACTGGGCATTTAACCCAGGGCCTTTGCGTTGAGCTATATCCATATCCCCCTCCCCCCATTTAACATAGAGGTGTCCTTGCTAAGTCACTGTAAATTACCTAGACTGGGCTCAAACTTTTGTTCCTCCTGCTTCAGCCCCCCAGAATGCTGGGAATTCAGGTATATGCTACTACACTCTTTTTGTTAGATTTTGTCTATTATACTTTGAACATGTGAAACACATTCACCTAACATCAGACTTACTTTATGCTTAGCAAAGTGGGCAGGACCTCACTGAAGAGGGACCAGTTCTGATTTTGGTTGTGTGAGCTCAGCAGAATTGGATGGTAGAGGTAAGTTATCTCTTTTGTAGCTATTAAAGAGGAATTTTTAAACTTGTCTCCAACCCCAGGCAGGTAGCAGCCATAGCTGCTGACTCAGGAGCATTGGGCACAGTCCAGGGAAAATGGGCAGCCTGTGTGTTTGTTCAGTGACATGTAGGGTGCTGAGCATATGGCACCCCAGGAAGGCTTACAGACCTCTGTATCCCTCTTACACTTACTCTAAATCCTTTCCTAACTGTTCTTTGCTAGTTTTATCAATCCTTTTTGATAGTGATTTACCATGTGAACTTGCCGGTAAACCAAATATATGGCAGTTTATCATAGCATCCATTATCAGTGAACTCAAACGTGACTAGTATTTTATATTTTAAATTAGGCTGGGCTGGGGAGATAGCTCGGTAGAATAAGCACTTGCCTGGCAAGCGCAAGGTCGTGAGTTCAATCCCTGGTTCAAAAAAAAAAAAAAAAGGTAAATATTTTAAATTGGGCTAAGAAAGTGTGAAGTTATTATTACAAATGATTTTTTTTTTCAGGAAACTTTTCTACACTTTGTTAAGCTTTTGTGAATAAAGTTGGTAACTTTTTTTTATCCCAAATGTAAAAAATACAGTGAAAAACAATTTCAGTAAGGAATTATTTATATGCTACTTCAGATTTCCTTCCTGACTTGAATTCCTAAGATTTCTGATGTTTATGTGTGGTCTGGACTTGTCAGGTCCCAGAATAATCGACTGCTAGTGATACTACCTTGTAGACCTCAGCCCCTTGTTCCTGTCACCAGTTGCTAGATAACATATCATCTTAGCAGTGGCCAGAGATGCCAATTCTAGAAAATCCTTTTTGTAAACAAGAATTATTTTATGTGCTACCTTTCACTGTCAGGAGACACAGCAAAGTGGCTTGACGTTTTTTTTTCCATTCATTCATTCAGCAACTTTTATTGAGTGCCTGCCACAGGTGGACACATCACTGAGTTAATCCAAGATTCTTTCCCTGGTGGGAGAGGGACGGGGAAGTAGACACAGCTAATTGACAGTAAACACAGGAAAATGTGTGTGCATGTGATAGAAGGTGATCAGTTCTCTGGAAAAATCAAAAGGTAGAGCAGGATAATGGGGGTATAAAAAGGGGACTTATAATTTCAAAATAAAATATTCAGGGAGGACCTCTCAGAGACGATGGTGAATGAACAAGGACTGTAATGAGGAGAAGAAAGTTATGTGACAGAATATCTCCGGGGGAAGGTTCCAGGGAGGGGGAAGAGCCCATGCTAGCTCCTTTGTTGGGAAGTGACTGCAGTGTTTGGCAAGAGCTGGAGGCTCATGGTTTAAGAAGTTGCTCTTTGAGGTCTTTCACAGTTGAGAGTTATGTCACTAGCCCGCCTCCTGCTGCACATCTGTCAGTCTAGAGGTAGTGTTGATTGTCATGGAGTGGGACAGGGGTGCTCCAAGTACATAGTGGGTAGAGTTCAGCGATGCTGCTCTGTGTAGTGCCCAGGACTGCTGCAAGAACAAAAGCTGATGTGTCTTGGAATGTCAGTGGTGCTGAGGTTGAGAAATCCCAGTCTTATAGGACGTAGCACATCAGCTATGATTTCTTTGGCTTGTCTTCCTTTAAAGGCTTAACAAAATCAAAATATCATGGGAAAGATCATATCCCAGTTGCTAATCAGAGTTCCTTCACAGTTGACATAGAAGCCAATAATATTTTTATTTATTTTGAGGAAAGGGACTCCAAAACTTTCTTCTATATGTTTAGTAGTCAACCCTGGTTAAAGTCTGCATACCATTCACAAATAGTGATAATTTTAATGACAATATCATTAATTTAGACTCAGGTAGGATCTTCTAATTGTGAAAGGGGCTAGGACCGTGGTAGCAACCTATGGTACTTGAGCTGCAGTCGGCTGTTTGTATTATTGAAAGCAATAAAAGGCTTATCATCATTGGTCTGAGGATATTGGTCCACAAAGGTGAAAATGGTTCTTTACATTTAAAAAAAAGTTTCCCTTCTTCCAATACTTGGAATAAGAGATACTGTTTTTGCATATGAATGTAACGTTATTAAGAATATTTTCCTTGGGTTTGTACTAATTTAGGTTTTTCGGAAACCAGTTGCGTACCACTTCTCTTATTTTTACGTTATCAGTGTATCACCTGTATTTTTCTTTATACCTGGATCAGCTAATTTCTTGCATTTAAAACTATTTTGGAAAATGTTGAGACATATTAGCACAGGAAGAGAACTTTCTTTGTGAATAAGCCAGGTGTGGTGGCGCATGCCTGTAATCCCAGCACTTTGGGAGGTTGAGGCAGGAGGGTCGGTGTGAGTTCGAGACTAGCCTGGGCTACAAAAGTGAGCTCAAGGCCAGCCTGAATTGCATAGCGAGACCCTGTCTCAAAAAGACAAAAAAAAAAAAAAGAGGGGGAATAACTTTCTTGTCCTGTGATTCAGTGACTTTCAGTGTATCTTCTACCTGTCGCACATATGGGTATCCTGGTCCTAGGTCTCTGTGAGTGACCTCTATGAGGCAAGTGACCAGCTGTGCATTTGCAGAATTGCTGGCTAGGGTCAGAGCTATAGGCTGAGAGTGAGGATGCAGTTGCTGACATAAGGGAGGCCATTTCTTTGGGGCTATTACTGACCTATGACAGTCTACTAGCGTAGAACTCTCCCAGGGAAGTAGCAGGTAGACAGCCTGTTTCTTTATTGTGCATAGGACTAAGGTTATAATTCTGCTTCTTAAAACAAAAAGCTCAATAGCTCAGATTTCTTATGATTTCAGGTAAGTCTTATGTATCTTTTTCTTTTCTGTCTCTGATTGATCTTACATGTTGAATGTGAGTTACCACAATTGGATTCTTTTTTTTTTTTTTTTTTTAAGTTTATTTATTATTTTTATTCTTGTTTCAGAACCTTTGTTTGTTTATTTACTCATTTTTATGGCTGGCTCAGCCCGCCCCGAAGGCAGGGCTGGCGCAGCATGTGGTGCCGGGGATCGAACCGCGGTCCCTGAAGCCGCCCAAGCTTCCCCAAGCAGGCGCTTTAGACCACTAAGCCATCTCGCCAGGCCCCCACAATTGGATTCTATTGTGAGTACTTCTGATACATTATAACTAGCCTTAAAATTCGTTAATTTGTTTTACCAGTTATATGATAGTTTTTGACCTATTTTTTCTCTCTTGTGAAATTAGATACCTCATTTTTGCACACAAGTGAATTAGTGTCTACTGCTTTATGAGTCACATTTTTTGAGTGTTTGTTTGCATGGTTGTAAGGTAGATGTTGCATTTCAGGTTTGTTTTGAGAAAGTTGAATTTTCTCAGTTTGTCTGAAACTACTGAACTCTCATGAATTGTGCTAATCTAAGACTCAGGAGTCTGATTTCTGCAGAAAGGAATATTTTTTGTTTGCTGTGTTCCCAGCATTATATGATGTGATCCAAATGTCTAAAGAACCTCCAAGTCTAGTTATTTGAAACAGAATTAATATTGTATCAGTTTAGGTAAGACATTGAAATTAACAACTATATAGTTCCATGATTTTCCATATATGTTATCTCCATATAGTGTATGTTATAAATCCCATAATGCAAAGTTGTAATTTTTGCTTTAAATCATCATACACACATATGTGAAATATATTTTTCCGCCTTTTTCTGTGTGTGTGCTGGGCAGTCTAGTGCTGAGCTCTTTATTTGTTTTGAGACAGGACCTAAAAAATTTCCCTGCATAGCCAAGAATTTGTGATCCTTCTGCCTTGATCTCTTGAGTAGTTGGGATTATAGATATACACTGCTATAACTGACTCCATTATAAATATTTTAAAGCAAAAGGAAGGTATTTTTTGTTTATCATTTCTGGTGTACTCTGTTCTTTTTTTTTTTGTCTTTTTGAGACAGGGTCTCGCTATGCAGTTGAGGCTGGCCTTGAGCTCACTTTTGTAGCCCAGGCTGGTCTCGAACTCGCACCAATCCTCCTGCCTCAGCCTCCCGAGTGCTGGGATTACAGGCGTGAGCCACCACGCCCGGCTCTCTGTTCTTTTTGAAGATAGAAGTTACCAAACTATATTTTCCACTTCAGTTCACAAATCTTTTAGCTTTCATTTTAGTCAACATTTGCTATGTTTAAAAAAAAGGAAGAAGGCCCGGCAGGATGGCTGAGTGGTCTAAAGCACCTGCTTAGGAAAGCATGGGCGGCTGCAGGGACAGTGGTTCTATCCCCGGCACCACATGCTGCGCCAGCCCTGCTCTCAGGGCAGGCTGAGCCAGCCATAAAAATAAATAAACAAAAGTTCTGAAACAAACAAACAAAAAATAGTTGTTTAAAAAAAAAAAGAAGAAGCAGCAAATTTTCTTTTGTGAAGCTTGTTAAGTAAATTTTAAAATTTCTGGGGGACTTTTTTTTTTTTTCTTTTTTTTTGTGGTAGCAGGGATTGAACTCAGGACCTTGAACTTGCCAGGCAGGTACTTACACCGTTGAACTGTATCCCTGGCCCCTGAAATTTCTGATACTGACTTAATTTTAGAAATTTTATCTGATGCTCTTTTATAAATATAGTAATAATTCATTGCTGAGATTCATCTTTTCATTTATTTTCCTTTATATCCACAAATATTATTTTAAAATCCTCATCTGCCATTCCAACATTTTTATCCCTTTCAGAATCAAATGTTTTGATTTTTACCTTTTTAACTAGTTGATATTTTCATGTTTTCTTCATCTATTTGAAGACCTTTGAACTAGAACCTGGATGTTCTGAATATTATGTGTTGTAGAATCCCTGGATTCTGTGTGTGCCACCAAAGAATATTGATTTATTTTGTTTTGTTTTGGTGAACACTTTAATTGAAGGAGGTCAAATTGTTAACTCATTTTTCCTGTAGAGAATAATATTGTAAATCTCAGTTCAATTCTTTTTGCCTTAGCCGTATGTCATGTGGTTTGCCACGCAAATGTAGGATTCAGGCCAGGTTTGGGACAGAATTTAATAGAGACCCTTCTTTAGTCTGAGTGTTTCCTTGGTGGAATTCCTCTCATCTCTTTCCCTGCATGTTTAGTGGTTATGGTTCCCCTGAGCTCTGGAGATGAAATAGTATCAGTAATATAATGTACTTAACAGTTTAAAGCAAATAGTAGTAACAGCTGATATGGTCAAAGAACTTGAGTATGTGAGATGGTATATAACTCTATGTCCGTATATCATCTATCTTATATCACCATGTCCAGACTACAACAGTTACTCAAGATAGGCAGCTATTGCCCTTCCCCCCAACACATTTTTTTTTTTCTAGTACTGGAGATTAAACCTAAGCTTTTTCACTCAACTATATACCCAGCTCTTACTTTTTATTTTGAGACTGGGTTTTGTGGAGTTAGCTGCCCAGGGTGGCCTCGAACAACTTGTGATCCTTATGCCTCATCCTCTCAACAAACAGGGGTTACAGGCATGTCCCACTGTACCTGGCCTGTTATATCCATTTTAAGCTGAAAAAACTGAGAATTAGAGATATGAGATACTTATCCAAGGATACATTCCTAAGAGGCAGAACTGGGTGGCAGAATCAGGGATCATCACTCGAGATCTCTCTGACCTGTTGATTATACAATTAGTCCTCTAACATCTTGTGAGAAATTTGGAATTTAATCTTTTTTTTTTTTTTCTTTTTTCTTTTGTGGGACTGGGGTTCAAACTCACGACCTTGCACTTGCCAGTCAGGCACTCGTGTCACCGAGCTATCTCCCCAGCCCCTGGAATTTAATCTTCATTTTTTTTTTTTCAGTTTTCTTGGCCATTGGTATTCTGTAATACATCAGAATCTGGATTTGTTACTAATTATTTAGATTAGCATTTGTGTTTCAAATTGAATGTTCATCTTTTTTTTAGTTCTGGAAAATAGGCATTATCTCATTGACCTTTTTTTTGCCAGGATCAAGCTGAGGGCTTTGGACTTGCCAGGCAGGCACTTATGCTGCTGAGCTATCTCCCTGGCTGTCACTGACTATTGCCCCTTCTCATTTGAGTCATTTCTTCTTCTGGAATTTATTCTTTTTCTGCTTATTGTAGGCTATTCCATGCCATCCCTCCTGTGTCCTAACTGCTGTCCCATGTTTTTTGTCTTATTATTTCCATATGTAGTATTCTGCATGATTTGTTATAGCAATCTTCCAGCTGACTGACTCTGTCTTGAGCTGTGTCTAAACTGATATTTAAGCATGTTACTGAACTTTTAATTATATTTTGTCTGTTTCATTTCTACTTGATCTTTTTCATGTATATGTATATGTACCTCTTTCCCCATTTTCCTCTCATTATTGTGTGATATTAAAAATTTTTAATTTATTCTAATCACAGTTGATAAATTATTTGAACCCCGCACATGCCACTCATTGGGTTAGGGTAGTGACCATTGGAGATGGAAAAGGGGAATTACTATTAGAATAATAATTCTAATATTAGAATAATATTAGATCAGTTGATGGTCTGTTACAATGAGATACATTGTCTTAGTTACTCTTTTCTTGTTGCTGGGACAAATATCTGACACCCAAAATGAAAGATGGAAAAATTTATTTAGCTCACAGTTACTGGAGGTTTTAGTCCATACTCGGCTGGCTCCAAGGCAGATTGGCACATGACGGAGAGCAGCAGTTCATGGCAGTGGGACAGCAACAAAATGTTGACGGAGGCCAAACCACCACGGGAGCAGAGAGCAACAGAGAGAGAGGGCCTTTCTCTGTCTCTCTTATATTGCATTCAGGCTCTCTGCCTCAGGCTGTCTGCCTCAGACCATACCTCAGCAGTACTCAGACCCATAATCCCAGCAGCACTAAAACACATAATCCCAGTGGATCATCAGTTAGGCTCCAACTCTAGAAGTCCCCACCCCATGACTGCATGAGGCTCTGGGGGGACAACTTTAGACATAAACCATAATATACGTACTTGCCCAGAGGACTGTGATATCCAAGCTGATAGTTCAGTAGCTTCCTGCTGGACAAAGTGTAGAGGGAAGAATTTGATAGTTTCTTTCCAGTGCCATTCAGGAAGATAGTAACTTACTGCCAAGCAAATAACCTGGTGATTTCCATGCATATTCCTGTGTACTCTACAATGAAGCAAAAGTATCCCTAAGGATGAACAACTTTCTGTAGTCTTAAAATTATTATGC
Source organism: Myocastor coypus (assembly GCA_004027025.1). Lineage (NCBI taxonomy): Eukaryota > Metazoa > Chordata > Mammalia > Rodentia > Myocastoridae > Myocastor > Myocastor coypus. The sequence goes on along the minus strand of PVJA010000643.1, from coordinate 129,476 downwards.
CTTCTCTTGATCTTAATCGAGGTTCTCAAAGAGATAAAGATCACAGGATCACTTCGTAAATGTGCAAGGAGAGCAATGGAGTGTGAGCCTTTGAAAAGCTATTTTGTTGTACTAATGCTGGCATCTGGCCAACTTGATCCCTGCAGTCTCCATAAAGCATAGTTCGGGAGGTGAGTGTCATGGCACAAGCCTGTAATCTCATGAAGGTGAGGAGGAGATTGCTGAAGAGGCTGAGATAGGAGAATTGCTGTGTGTTGAGTCCAATCTGGACTACATGGTGAGTTCAAGGTCAGCCTGAAATATGAAAGGGAAGAAAAACGAAATTGAATTATGGCTTAGAAAGAAGAGAAGGGCAGATGGATGTTACATCATCTGCTTGTCTTTGTTTACTTTTTAAAAGTCACTTTGATTGATACATAATTTACACAAAATAAAATTCACCATATCTTAGCAAATACATAGCTTGAGGTCACAACCATGTAACTATAATTAGGATATACATTTTCCAACACTTCGCAAAATCCCTTAACCCCTACCCCAATTCTAGGTAACCACTGATATGCTAAATATTACTCTATTTTTTTCTTTTTTATAATTTCACATAATTATGTGGAATGAAGTCTCCTGATCTGACTTCTTTAACTTGGCTTAATGCTTTTGAGATATATCTGTGTTACTGCATATTTTTGTTTTTTTTGTCTTTTTGAGACAGGGTCTCATTATGCAGTTCAGGCTGGCCTTGAGCTCACTTTTGTAGCCCAGGCTGGTCTTGAACTCACACCAATCCTCCTGCCTCAGTCCCCCAAGTGCTGGGATTACAGGTGTGAGTCACCATGCCCAGCTGTGTTGCTGCATATTAACAAATCATTCTTTTTTATTGCTAAGAAGTATTCCATTGTGTGGATATGTAACAATTTGTTCATTAGCAGTTGACTGCTATTTTGTTTAATTCCAGCTTTTGTCTGTTGCAAGTAAAGCTGCTATGAATATGTTTTTGTAAGCATATGCTTTCATTTCTGTTAAGCAAATATGTAGAACTGGGAATTACTAGGACATTGGCAAGTTTTTTTTTTTTTTTTGGGGGGGGGCCAGGGTTCAAACTCACGACCTTGCACTTGCCCAGCAGGCACTTGTGCCTCGGAGCTATCTCCCCAGCCCCGTGTCATTGGCAAGTTTATATGTATTTTTTTTAAGAAACTGCCAAAGCAGGACCTGGTGGTGCATACCTGTAATCCCAGCTACTTAGGTGGGGAAGGCATTTGGATTATCAATTGGAGGCTTGGCTAGGCAGTTAGTTTAGTGAGACTTGTCTCAAAATAAAATTTAAAAAGAGCTTGAGCCGGGCGTGGTGGCTCACGCCTGTAATCCCAGCACTCGGGAGGCTGAGGCAGGAGGATTGGTGTGAGTTCGAGACCAGCCTGGGCTACAAAAGTGAGCTCAGGACCAGCCTCAACTGCATTTCGAGACCGTGTCTCAAAAAGACAAAAAAAAAAAAAAAAGAGCTTGAGTATAGCTCAATGGGAGAGCCTTTGCCTTATGTGTGAGGCTCTGGGCTCGAGTGTAGTGCATCAGGGTATGTTTGAATGAAGGAATAAATGAATAGATAGATAGCCTGTAATCCCAGCACTCGGGAGGCTGAGGCAGGAGGATCGGTGTGAGTTCGAGACCAGCCTGGGCTACAAAAGTGAGCTCAAGGCCATCCTGAACTGCATAGTGAGACCCTGTCTCAAAAAGACAAAAAAAAAAAAAATAGATAGATAAATGTCACATTTTGCGTTTCACCAGTAATATATAAAAAGCCTAGCTGCTGACCAGAAAGATAGCTCAACAGCCTAAGTGCCTCCCTGGCAAGTACAAGGTCCTGAGTTTGATTCTTGGTCAAAAAAAAAAAAAAAAGGTCTAGTTACTTCATATACTTGATAACAATTTAGTGTAGTCAAAGAAAAAAGTTAACCTTTGGAGGTATGTAGCTGTGGTGGTGAACCTATGGCACATACGCTAAAGTGGGCATGCTGAACCCTGCATGTGAGCCAGGTCACCCCAGCAATCTCTCCAGCAGCCAAGCACTCAGGTTTAAGTGTAATGTCGGCATTTTGTGATAAGTGGGCTTTGGATTGCAGTTTAGGCACTTGGTCTATAAAAAAGTTCACCATCACTAGAATATAGTATAAATTCATTGTGGTTCCAGTTTGTAGCCTAATTGGCATTTTAAGAAACGAGTGTAATGAACGGAGCCTAGGGACAGCTGTAGTCTGTTACTGAAAGTCCCAGAAAGCTGGGACTCCAGGTGATGCATAGCAGCTTCACCTATGGGCTCTCTGTTGCTTTCTTCTCCCTTGCTTGGGATGCTATTGGTTGACCCCTGGATGAATCTGATGATAGGGAAGGGATGGAAGTTAATAGAGATCATGGTCACTTTGATGACTAAGCATGTGGTCCTCCTTTATTTTAATGGTTACACACGAGATCATGCTCACTACCCAGAATAAAGCTGACTTGCTTCAGGTGTTCCTTGCTCACTGAGGGATGAATCTCAGTGAGTCCTCTGAGCTACCTTCATCAGGTCTTCTGGTCATTCCTTTTGGCACTGACACATGACATTGCAACACCAGTTGATGTTTTCTTAATTGCTAATGATGTTGTACATCTTTCCTGTATTTAACTGTCATTAGTATATCTTCTTTGTTGAGATGTCTACTCAATTCTTGTGCCTAGTTTTGGAATTAAGTTCTTTTATATGTTTTGCAAATATTTTCTTCTTGGATTGTAGCCTAGTAATCCACTTTCTTCTTTGGAGAGTAAAGCTTACTAATTTGGTGAAGTTTATATAAGACATACTTTTTGTGCTATCTTTAAGAAGTGTTTGCCATACTAAAAGCATACATTTTTTAATGTATTTTTTCTAAAAGTTTTATGTTTTGGATTTATGTCTGTGAAAGACTTTGAATTATTTAAGGATTGAGGTTTATTTTCCTCCCACGTGTTTATTCAGATATTTTAGTACTATTCACCAAGAAAATTGACCTTTTTCCATTGAATTACCTTGGTATCTTTGTAAAAAAAATGAAATGACCTTAGATTCGTGGATTGTTTTATGGATTTTCTCTTCCATTTTCTACATTTTTGTGCTTAATGTAGTACCACAATGTCACAACAGTAAGTCTTTTCTGAGTCATGCTAGTTGGTTTTTTTTTAGGTACTTTGAGTTTTCATATATGTTTAGAATCTGCTTCTAGACAGGTTTTACCTGTGTAGTTCAGGATGGCCTTGACTTTGTGGCAGTCCTACCTCAGCCTCCTGAGGGCTGGGATTATAGGTGCATACCACTATGCTTAGCAGCTTACTTGTTTCTGAAAAGTTAATTGCTTGGCTTTTTATTGGGATAACATTGGATTTGTAGGGAAATTGGGGAAGGGTTAACAATGTAATATGTATTGAATCTTTTGATCCATGAAAGTTTTTTAACTCTACTTAAAAAATCATCTTAACATTTTTCTTCCTTTTTTTCTTCCATTTTTCTTTTTATAGGATTTATACATTGCTTATTAAATTTATCCTTAAGAATTTCATAATTTTGATGCCATGATGTGCTGTTGGTATATTTAGTTGTATCCTGCAGTCTTAAAGAACTCACTTAGTTTTAGTTCTTTCAAGTTTCACTATGACCTTCTGCATAGACAATTGTATTTTTTTGTGAATAGACAGTCATACTTTTTGCTATCTAATATGTATGTCTTTCATTTTGTTTTCTTGGTTCACTGCTGTTTTACTTTTACATATACTATAAATTCCACAGTGTATTGTTATGTTTGCTTTGATAGTCAGTATTCTTTTTAAATTTTATTTTTTATTCTTACATGCTTATAGTACATAATGACGGTATTCATTATGGGGAGTTAGTACAAATAACTAACAAATTTTAATTATTATTTTATCCCTTTTCTCTTCTCTCCCTACCTGCTCCCTGAATCTCTTGGTTCCTTTCCCATCTGTAAAACTTCTATCTCTCTGTTTCCTATAATTTATCTTTTATTTTGCTCTAATTTACAATTTGGGTTTGCCTTAAGAGGAATCATGCAATATTTAAGCTTGTGTTTTTCACTTATTTCACTTAATGTTATGGTCTCAAGGTGCATCTATTTTACTATAAATGACTCAAATTTATCCTTTATCACAAAGTAGTATTCCATTTTGTGTAAATACCACCTTTTTAAAATCCATTCATCTCTTGATAGGCATATAGACAGCTTCTAAGATTTAGCTATTGTGAATTATGTTGCAGCGAACGTAAGTGTACATATTTCACAATAATATGATGTCTCTCTCAGGAAGATACAGGTAGGCCCCTTTCTTCTCTTCCAGTTCCTCCTTTTCATTCTTCTCCATGTAACCCAAGTTCTCTGTCCCTAGAAAAGGAATTGCTGGGTTGTCATAGATTGGGGGTTTTGCAAGGAAATGGTACAATACAGGACACGTACTTTAAAAGATTATTTTATAATGAATCACCTAAAGAATCACATACAAAAAGTGCAGGAAATCTGTCCACACACTAAAGACCAAAGAATGCAGCTTAAGGGCCTGGATCCTGTGGTGATGTCTCACACAGGCCTGTCTCACGAATATGTGCTAGGAAGGCCCAAAGGCCAGTGGTGGAAACTGGAAAGTCTGTGCCAGCGGGATGAAGGATCTGTGCTAGCAGAGTGAGCTGGAGTCAGCAAGCAGAATGCTCAAGGTAAGAATCAGAGCTCCCTCCAAAAAGTACCACAGCGACAGTGAGGTCCCAAGCTCCTCTAACAATAAGGAAAGCTCAGTTTCCATCAGGAAAGTCAGTGTAACAAGCTTCTTCAGGAGACTGAGCAATGCACTGTCTTCCCTTCTGGAGCCAGGAAGCAATGCTCAAGGTGAGGACCAGCTCTCCCAAAAAGGGAATTGTAACCATTCTCAGTGACAAAGAGGTCCCGAGCTACTCCTTGGACAAGAACAGCCAAGTTCATCAGGAAAGCCAACATGACAAGGTCACCCGGTAGAGTAATGTAAGGGAGCCAGCAGCTCCCAGTGGCTCCACCAGCTTCTCCAAGCAGCTTCCCTAATAGCCTAACTTCTCCACTTACGCCTCTTTCACTGCTGACAACAATCCTCAGGTGGGCCTCCTGTACCCAGCACCATGCTAGTTCAGTTGGACTCCATGTAACGAGTAGCCTTCCAGCTGGCAATCCACCACATGAGTGGAATGGAATTTCTAGTTTTAGTTTTATGAGGAATCTTATTTTTCATAGTGGTTATACTAGTTTACTACCAAAATGTGAAAGTGTTCCTTTCTCCCCACAGCCTCTCCAGCGCTTGTTATTTTATCATTCATTTTTTGATTTATTTTATTTATTTATTATTTTATAGTATATATCTGTCTTACTTTTCTCATTTCTAAGACAAAATTACCTGGCTCCCAGTTTGCATAGGTTTTAGTCTGTAATTGGCTCCATGGTTGAGTGGTCTGGCAGAGGGGTATTATGGAGAAGCAATAGTCCATGGTCAGCAGAAGAAGGAAGGCAGCAAAGTAGCAAGGAAGCAGCCAGCAAGAGAGCCACAGTGGCCCACTTTTTGTCCCCTAAGTTATGTCTAGGCTACATACCCTCAGGGTGTGTGGCACTCAGACCCAGGGCCACACACTAGATCCAGCCACTTCTGAAAAGCCTACCTATAACTGCATGAGGCTTTGGGGGGACATCTAGATACATGCTAGCACAGTATCTTTGGGTTTTTTTCCTGCTCTGTTCTAATTTGTGTTTTCTTATTGAGGGATTAAGACCCTTCACACTGAGTTATTAAGGAAATAAATATATTGACTTGTTTTATGTTTGTTTGTTTTGTGCTTAGGTTTGTAGGAATTTGTAATGCAAAGAAAGACTTCATTGCTATGAAGGAGATCTTGTTCGTTAGTCTGCTTTTCAGCAATGGGTGGACATGGCTAACTATGCTGTTTGCCTATGTCCTGAGGTCTGAGTACCTCTGTTAGTTTGGGAGGGAGAATGCGGTGGCAGTTGGCCTATCACCCAGTTCTCCAGGAGTGGACTGCAGTATTGTTAATGTCACAAAAGTGATCTTGGCAGTGGCATACAGAGGTAACTTGTTGTTAGAACAACTATATGATCCTGGTAATGTCAGACAAATCAGCAACATTAATACTGTTCAAGAAAAAAACCTGAATGTTGACATACCATAAGAATCATTAGGGGTTGGGAGGAAAGCTCAGTGGTTTAAGTGCCTGCCTGGCAAGTGCAAGGACCCAACTTTGATCTCTAGTACAGCATGCCATGCTAACCTCAAAAGCCTGAGCATGTTGTGCTACTCCAAAACCATGCGTTGTGGCACATACCTGTAATTCTAGCACTGGGGAGGCTGAGCTGCATAGTGAGACCCTGTATCTAATAAATAAATTTTTGAAAAATAAAAAAGGAAAAGAATAACGTACCATATTTAACCATAAAAGGAAACTACAGCCATAGTAAAAACACTGACTACCCAGATATTGATGTACAACACATATTTACTAAGAGGAAAAACTGTGTCTTCACTAATGACAGAAAAAAATCTAAGAGTTAACTGTCTAACCACTAATGAAGCTTAATGGTTGTAACATTGCAGACAGTAGCAGGTAGGAACAGGAGAGTGGTATTATAAAAGTTGAAAAATTGAACAGTGGGAGGTGAGAATGAAGAGAAAGAAGTGAGAAAAAGGATCACATTAAAGAGTAGAAGGGTGTTTATAGCATTAGATAGAGGTAACACAAAATGAAAACTAGGAGATAAAAAAAAGAAATAATGAGGACTAAAAATAAAACATTAAAAGGATAAAGAAAAGAAAAAAAAATAAGGAAAAATAAAAAACAAGGAAAAATGACAAAGAAAAATTGCCCAGATCCCAATAAAGCAGTACAGAAGAGAGGGAGAAAAGAGGAATAAAAAGGAGTCCAAAAACAGAAAACCTTTTTTCTCTCTGAATTTTTTTCATGTGTGGTTTCCTTCTGGTATGTGCAGTTTTGTACTGTAGCAACGCATGATTTTCCCTGCCTGGCCTGCCTGTGGGTTTGTGAAGTTCTCACCAATGTGCTAGAGGCCCCTCTGTTTGGCTCAGGCTGTGACAGTCTCTGGCCCCTCTAGCCCAAGCCCCTAGATAAATAAGATAGTCAGATCCCAGAGCATTCTGGGTGCATTGGTAGGGTGAGGTCACCAGGATTGGTATTCACTGCCAGCACTTCCAGACCTGGTACTGTATGCCAGCTTTGCGGATGGTGGTGGGGCTGGTGTCTTTCCGTTGCCCTAGCTATGGGGATCCAGCTCAAGGAAGAGGTGAAGGTGGAGCTCCTGGAGCTGCAGGAGCTGTTGCTGAGGCTCTTGGGTGAGTGCAGGGAGTGGCAGGGCAGTTTGTGTGGCTGCACACAGTCCTCCTCCAGGACCTGCAGAAGCTATAAGCTTGGTGCTTCTGTAGACGAACAAGATGACCTTGGCTATGTGATCCTTCCAGGCAGTGCCCAGTGCTCACAGAAGCATCTGGGCAGGGTCTGTGCTCTTTGGCTTCCCCAACCCCACAGTTGGGCAGATCATACAGCTGCTGAACCAGATTCAGAACCCAGAGGAGCCCCTAGGCTTGAGCAGCAACCCCAGTACCCTCTTTTTCTACTAGGCAGACAAGAACAGTGAGATGAAGAGCATGATGATCTTGAGATGAGCGCTGAACCTAGACAAGCAGAAAAGGCTGTCCCACCTGTCTCGTCACTCAGTCCCTGACACTATCTGTGTCACTCTTTTATCTTTAGAGTAGTAAGAGGAGCCAAACAGCTGTGCTGGCCCATCCTCAGGGCGCACTGAGACTGCAATGGAGACTGGGTGTGGTGGTGTGTACCTGTAAACCCAGCTCTGGGAGGCTGCAAACAGTTGGATCACTTGTAGTCCAATTTAGTAGTGATACCCTGAACATCCTTTAGATCCTTCCCTAACATACAAAAAAAAAAAAAAAAAAAAAAAAAAAAAAAAAAAAAAAAAAAAAAAAAAAAAAAAAAAAAAAAAAAAAAAAAAAAAAAAAAAAAGAAAAGAAAAAGCTAAATAAATTTTAAAAAATTAAAAAGGTATCATTGCTTAAAATAAAACTTAAGGAGCCAGGTGTGGTAGTGCATGCTTGTAATCCAGCACTCAGGAAGCTGAGGCAGGAGAATCATTGTGAGTTAAGGACAGCATGGGCTACGACATGAATTCAAAAATAGCCTGAACTGGATAGTGAGACTCTGTCTCAAAAAGATAAAAAATTAAAATTGTAACAGTGTAAAAATTTTTGAAGAAAGAAAAATACAATCCCAATACCAAGCTGTCTCTTAAGGCGCTCTCTCAGCTTGGTCACTGTGGGAGGCTAACACAGGGAACCCTGGAGTGAAGTCATCCCTCAGCTCCTGAGTCCCGGATTTAGCCAGCCCTACCTAGAAGGCACCAGACCAGGCAGTGTGCTCTACCGTGTAGGAGTCCCTTCTGAGCAAGACCCCTTGCTGACCCTGCAGACACAACAGAGAGGGGCTCTCCCTGGAACACTTGGCATTCAGATTGCTTGTGCAGAGCCAGGTCCCCTGCCCCATGTTGGGCAAGCTGGGAAAAGGGGAGAGAGTCCAGACTGTTTCATTCCCTTCTGAATTGTGGCGCTGCCCTTGAATTTCTCTGCAGGGTTTATTTTTCTGTCACTTTCTTCCTGATTCCCAGCAAGGTACTATATCTATCTTTTTTTTGTGCTTATGTTATTTTCTATAACTGGATCGCTAAGAAATTGCATTTTGCTACCTTTTTTACTCCACCATTTGGTTGTATCTCTTTTTCTGTTAGGACATTACCATTTTTAAAGGATTCATTCGGTCTCTTTCTCTGTGTCTGTGTTTCTGTGTGTTTGTGTCTCTGTCTCTGTCTTGTCTCTGTTTCTCTCTCTCTGTCTCTCTCTCTCTCTCTGAGACAGGGTTCCTCTGTTTAGTCTATGCTGATCTTGTACTCTGTAGCTCAAACTCCTTAAACTAAAACTCTATTTTCATTAATGTCTGTTGCTTTTGAGTTTTCTAATTTTTTTCAGTTGTATAATCAGCTGTTAATTTTTTAAGTCTACCTCGATTCATGTATTATGTTTTCATCACAGGAACTTATATTTGGGTCTTACCTATATTTGTTTCCTCAGTATGTTTTGGGAATACATGTACTATTCTTTTAATTGATATTTAAAGAGAAATTTTTGATAATTTTGTCATGTCTGACATTTGGGGAACTTTTTCTACATTCACTTTGTGGATTATGATCATATGTTATTTGATTTCACATGTTTCCTAAATCATAATGATAAATAATTTTGTGTAGTTAGTTGCTAGACTTTACTGACATTTATAAATTTGGTAATGTTGGATTTTGCAATGAGGAATAGTTAACTTTGATGGGTTAGTTGTATTCCACTGAGAGCTGTTTTAAAGCTGTAATAGAGCAAGTATAGAGAAGGCTTTAGTGCTGACAGATTTATCCCCAGTACCCAGACAGTACCTTTTTGGAAGATGCTGTTCCATGTGCCATGATTACAAGGGCCTTCCCTGTGTAAACATGAACTAGTGCTCATTCCGTCTTTGTGCTAAGATTTGGTCTTCCGGCTCTTTTTTCTGGTTCCTACTCCATGTTCAGAAAGTTTTCTTACACATGTACCCAGACCAACCCTCAGGTAAGTTCCAAGGGGCCCCTATGCTCATCACATTCTCCACCCCCACTTTCGCCACATGCTGCACCCTCCCACCCCAGCTTTTAGTCTCTTGATGGAAGCTGCCTCTAGGTGGTAAGCTGGATAGTGTAGGGCTCTCCTGTTTGGATCTTTTTCAGAGGAATCATAATTTATGCTGCACCTTGCCTAGTGCCTACACAGTGATTTTTGTTGTTATTGCTTTTTTGTTTGTTTTTGTTTTGTAAACTGTGCTGCTTAGTAGTCCTGCTTTTGGTGTCTGACCTGGAAATGAGTCTTTCTCACCTCCTATCTACAATCTTTCCCTTTGGCTTTGTTATTCTTTTAGTTTTCATCTTCTTAGATTTTTCTGCATAGCTAATGAAAAAACACTTGGCAGGGCTGCAGGCCCTTCAGATTCTCAGAATCCCTGGGCTCATTCATTTCCTTGTCTGTCAAGACGTATTCTTAGGCTTTTTCCTACTTTTCTATGATTCTATACCATAACAGGTACTTTTTGAATTTCTTTTTCATTTATTTAAGTTTCTGTTAGAAGTATCATTCCTTCATTTAACCTCTTTTTGTGAGATACCTTCCACTGATTATAACAGATTGGGTGCTGGAGTTTTGGTACCTTCATGGGACTCTCAGGGCCACTGGGACAGATGTGTTGTCATGGTGGCACCCAGTGCCAGCACTTCTGTGGCCAGTATTTGGAAGGAAGAGCCACAGTTCCAAGAGAGGCTGTGGCAGCAGATTGGTCTTCTCTGAGGGACAGGGGAGGTCTTGTTGGGACACTGAACTCAAGTTGTGGTTTCAGAAGAGAGAGTGCCTCAGGCTGTGGGAACAGTAGGTACAGAGTCACCAGACTAGCATTTAGAGAGGAGATGTGTAGAATTGCTTTAAAAATTAAAGTAATATGCAGGTTTTCTTTCTGGCATATAGCACAGTGCAATGTCTGGAGTCTGAGTTCAGACCTTGTGTAACTTTCTAGCTTTGTGACCTTTGGCGACTTTCTTAACTCTCCTAAGCTTCACTTTTCTCAGTAGAAACATGGAGATTAGATGGTTGCTATCAAGATTTAATAAACTGCAGCTACACAGAAGGTTTTTAGTGTGGTTCTTGGTTAGGAAGTAACTTTAGAGGGCAAGAGAGACTCCATTTTCTTTCTGTGACTCCATTTTAACACAGACCACTTGACTTCACTTAAGCTGCAGATTAACTCACTCCCTCTGCCCTCCCCTGTAATTAACCCTAAAACCTACTGAGGAAAACAAGGCCATAAAAAGGGGAACAAACAGGACAGCTTGGCAAGTAGGGTAAACATCAAACCAAGACATCCTGTGAATAGCAGGTGGTCTACAGTATGTGGAGAATGTAAGAATGCAAACCTTGTAACAATTGTGTGGCAGTTCTGCAACATTCCTGTGAGTGTGGAAATGTGGTTGCTGTGTATACCTAAAAAGTATATAACCTGAAAGCAAGGTTCAGGCTGTATGGACATCTCATGGGTCCAAGACTTGAGGTGATATGGGCTGGCTCACAATGCAAGCTTCCTTGTTCTTTTGCTCTAGGTCTCTTGTGGGGGTTTATCTTTGTTCACTATTATCTGCTATTACATAACCAATAAAGGTTAATTACTGTCCAATATTGTATGGCTTATAGTTTTTATTTCTTTGTTTTAATATATAGTATAGTGAATCATTAATATTCTCCATTAACAGCTCTTCTTTTGCAGGACTAATTGCCAAGGCCTTAGTTCTCTGATTAAGCAGTTTCTTGTGGAGTAGCTGGATATTTTATTTTATCTTAATATAGCAAGTTAATTCTTAATCCATGAACAGTCTCAGTAGGCCTTGAAGACCCTTTGAAAACCCAGTTTGTGTATAGGAAGAACTCTCTTTGGGTCCAGAGCCATCTGTGAGCCCAGCAGGTCGAGAACTGCTGCTTAGCATTTGTTCACTATTTGAATGCACTCCAGGCCAGCTCTGCAGGTGCTCTCTACACATCTTTGGAGTTGGGGGCATGTTCCCGTTGTCCTCTAGGGACAGTGGTGAGAATTCTTACACCCAGTACTGGCACCCTTGGCCTTGGCTGTGACCCCATCTAGTCCCCTTCATCTGAGGCAGTTATCCTGCAGAGAAACATGTTTTGATTATACTGTGCATGTTTTTCTACAAATATATAAGTCCTTATTAAAGTTCTCTGAGTAACTGTTATACAATGTAAATTTTTAATAAACTCTTATTACTAGCTTAAAAGAATTAGTTGATAAAAAATGTTTTCAGTGTTTCAGAGAAAATAAGTACCTAGGCATACACTTGTCATCTCTATTCTAAACACTTATCAATTATTGCCTAAATTGGCTTTGGGTCCCCCCCCCCATCTGCCAGGTAGGGCTCCTGCTTTTCACACCAGTGGTGCTACTGGCACAGCTATCTAATTTTCAGCATAAAGAATAGTAGGATGCATTTACACCTCTATAGCAGGTGCCGATTGATCTTCCTGGACCCAACTATAGAGACAGTTTTCTTGCCAAAACTGGCCGCAAAGAGTTCTTTGGCAGCCTGTTTCTTTATCTTTATTCTTTAAGGTAAAAAATGGGAAGGTTGATTGCAGGGAGTAGGTAAAAGGAGGACTTTGTAGCTCTCTCTCTCTCTCTTTACTGTGCACCAGCTCCAGCCAGCCTGTCTTTGAAATAGCCAGCATCTTCTTGATAATAGAATTTCAAATTCAGGCACTTCTTCCCTGCCTTATCCTTTTAGTGGATGCCCTCATCTCCAGTTGGAATGGAATGAGGAGATATCTGCTAATAGAAAAGATTATCATGACAGGGGCTCCTTAAAAATGCCCATACTTTATAATATGCATAAATGCATACTCATGCTGCTCTGTGATCTGAGCCAAGGCCTGGTCGAGGCACATGCACCCTCCTTTGTACAGCACACCCACAGGGCTCATTAGCATTGCATGTCTTTATGTGGAATGAAAGGTCTGAGCTGAAAACATGGATGTAAGACTTCACGTGTGTAGTATTTCCTACTTGTTTTACCCATGCCTAATTTTACAGCTGTGTTTTAGTAATTCATCTTCGTTTAATTTTTCTGAAGAATTCAAACTAATGTTTGGGAATACAACTTTCTTTTGACAGTCATATGCCACTGAGTACATAATATTTCACTGGGATATTTAATCAGAGTAAAGAACAGCTGGCATGAACAGCTTTGGGTACACAGATAACGCACTGTTAGTGAGCAGATAACCCTTCTGCCAACAACTGCGGGATCCTACTTCTAGTTAGCAGAAGCTAGATGAATGATGGCAGGCAAGCTATATAACCTTGCTCAGAATTGGTTTGTTCATCTGTAAACTAATGGTAAGGGTAGCCTGCGTGGTTGAGTGGTGGGAACTGAAGCATAACTATAAAACACTTTCCTGCCACTTACCATTACAAGTACTGGAAAAGTAGCTACTATGTTTATTTTTATGACTGTCTCAACTCCTACTGGTGCCACTTTTGGAGAGTAGCCTCTCAGCTACACCTGTGTCCTGGGATTAATCTTTATGTTATGTGGAGTGGATGGAAAGATTAAATTAATTTAGTTGTTGGTTAAGAGGTTGCTTGGTGAAACGTGTGGCTCAAAAGTTAATTTATTTTTCACGGGCATCTACTTGTGCCATGCATCATGCTAGGCTCAGACAATCCAGCCGTAGCTGCTGCAGTTCTGCCTATGAGAGCATCTGTTGAAAGTGGGATTGTACATAACAGTGAACAATACAGCAGGAGATCAGCTTGGGTTGACACCGACTGGGGCCCTTCAGGTAAGAGGACAGTGGACAGGGAAGTCTTTGCTGAAGGATTGCACTCTGCAACCTAAAGGACAGAAGGAGACAGACTGTAGAGAATAACATTTGTAGAATGTACCTCAGTGGTACAAAGGCCACCCACAGTTCTGACCCACCAAAGTAATGTGTGGTGATCTGTGGTAAGAGTTGCCAGGTCATGTGGAGGTAGACAAATTCACACATATACTCATGTGTCCTACCCTACTTAGAGAGCAAGGGTAGGGCATATCCCCTCTCAAGATGAAAGCAGGGAAGTTCAATGATTTACTCTGGGATTCCTGATATCTCCAGAGCCCATGACCTCAGCCACCCACCTTGTTGGGGAGAAGGATGTGCCTTCGCTCAGGGTTAGAGAGAGAAAAGATAAGAGCTAGTGCATTTCTCACCAGTGCTAGTTGGAGGAACCTTTCAGACATCTGTGAGGAGGGCCAGGAAAGTGGGAATTTATGTCAAGTGTATAAAGCTTGTGAGTACATTAGGGGGGGCAAAATGTTTACAGAGAACTTTCTGTCAGGTTCTTGGTGCTTGAACATAACCTACTTGCTTTTCCTTTAACTATTTTAAATGTGTTTGAGTAGAGCTATGTGACCGCTTTTTAGAAGGGTAAACCTCTTTGTTCCCTGGCTTCTGAACTGGCCCACAGATGAGTAGTGCTTGTTCATATTAGAGGACTGGAGGTAAGGCCAGCATCAGGCAGGTGGTAGTAACAGAAACCTCGTAGCTTCTCTGTATGACACTGGTTATTACCACCTTTGATGGAGGATTATATAGCCATCTGTTTTATTTTATTTTATTTTATTTTTTTTTGTGGGACCAGGGTTCGAACTCACGACCTTGCACTTGCCCAGCAGGCACTTGTGCCTCGGAGCTATCTCCCCAGCCCCTTGCCATCTGTTTTAGATGGCTTCTCAAGGTTGTCTTCCCTAAGAGCTTCAGCTGGGAAGGACTGACACTAGGAAGCTATGCAGTAGGTCCCATCCTTACCCAGGTCTGACTTGTCACAGTGAGTTTACACTTACGCATGGAGTATTTGAGCTGTTTTGTTTTTCTCTTCCTTCTAGATGGCTTTGAAGGCTATGGTCCAGGTTGTGACAGCATGAGACTAACAGCCTTCTTGGACATCCCAGGCCAGGATGAGCTGTCCCCGCTTGCACGCCTGGAGAAGTACGCTTTTAGCGATAATGTCTTTAACCGGTAAGCACAGTACTCCTTTGCACACCCACACCTGCTACTGTACTTGGTCTACACTGATGCTGCCAGCCACTTCTCCGTGACAGTTTTGAGGAGACTCACGGGTGAGCTAGGAAGCATGCTGTCTGCAGTATTCTCAGATTCTATCTGTGTGGCACCGTTTTAAGTCTTTCCTGTTGTTTTTCTTACTGTTTTACTGACTGCCTGGTAATCAGGAAAGCAGTGGTGGTAAAACTGAATGCTGTTTGGGGATTAATATTGCTAAGTGGATTTCCTTCACATATGAACACTCAGAGTGCAAGTTGAACGCATTGCTGTGTGGAGAGACATGAGGAAGCATCAGTTGCAAGTGTTATCCCGAGCGCTTCGGATTTGGCCCCACAGTCCTTCAGGGACTGTGAAGGGAACTTACTCTGCCACTCTCCATGGCCAGTCCTTATAGTGCCATGCATTTGGCTGCAGCTCAGACTCTCCTTTGTTTTAAAGTGACCTTGATTGTACTCTGAAGAAAATGGCAACTGAGCCATCTCTTTGCATCTACAGCCCATCCAAACTTCCCTGATCCAGAAGTCTTCCTTTCTGTCTGTCCTGTTGTCTGTTCCCTTGACTGGCCCTCTTTCCCTGCCACCTTTCTTTCATGCATAGCTTTTTTTTTTTTTTTTTTTTCTTTGCTTTTTTGAGACTGAGTCTAGCTATCTACTTTAGGTCTGTCATGAACTCACTATGTAGCCCAGGCTGTTGTTGAACTCTCAGTAATTCTCTTGCCTTAGCTTCCCAGGTGCTGCAATTCTAGGCATGTGCCGCAATGCTTCATAAGCATACTTTCTAGCTCTGTGTTGCTTACCTGCTACATTTGGCCTTTTCTGCCACTTACAAACACTGTCTCATCTCTCATTTGAAACTTCCTTCCACTCCTCCTATCTATGTACTTCTTACCCCTCTTCCTTCAGGCTCAGGCTGCCCTTGAACTTGCTATGTAGTCAAGCTGGCCTTGAATTCTTGGTCATCCTCCTATTTTAGCCTCCCAAGTGTTGGGATTATATGCTTGCACTAGCATACCTGGCTCTACCCTTCTTCTCTAAGACAGCAAGGTAACTTCTCCCTGTTTTTAAAATTTGTATTCTATTGGATTTGGTGGCACATACTAATGGTCCCAGTACTCAGGAGGCTGAGGCAGGGGGCTCTTTGTGAGTTCAAAACCAGGGTAAACCTATTAAGACACTATCTCAAACAAAACAAAACACCCATATTCTGTATTAAACATAAACTAGGTCCCTTATATTATTGAATCATGGAAAGCTACAACCATACTACTGGATAAATTCCAATTATTCTTATTTTACAGATAGGAAAATAATGGCACTGATTTTTTATTTAAATGTTAATAGGTGATCAACTTTCTTCTTCTGAGGTGAGTACTTTTCATGTTATGTGAAAGAGGTTGGACTAAAGTCCTCCTGGAATTGAAGTTTTTTGTTTGTGTATGATGTGAGGTGGGGCTTGGGTTGTACTTCCTTGCCTGTGCAACTCAGGGGATCTGGTGCCACTTCCAGGAAATAACTGTGCTCTGGGCTGCCACTTTTGTCTGCAGTCATACGTCCATCTTTGCACTTTCTGGTGTGCCCCTCTGGCCTGTTCATCTGTCAGTGTACCAGTACTGCACCCTCCTCATTGCTAAATTTTGTCTATCATGAAAATTCTCCCACTTTGTTCTAAGTTCTTCTCTATGCTTGGTCCTTTGCATTTCCAAATTGGCACCAGTTTTCACTTTATGGGAAAAGAACAAAACAGAGAAACGGCTAAGATTTTCATGGAGTTGCATTGCACCTAGGAATCGATTTGTAGAGAATAGACACCCTTCCTATCATTAGCCTTACTGTCCTGTTTCTTCAGATTGTGTTCACCTTCTCTGCATGTGCTTGCAATTGTGTATACAAACACTCATATCCATGTGCACATGTGCACAAATAACTGAAACAGTTGTATAGTTTTCTGTTGCAGAGATCTGTACTGTTAGATTTACTTCTAGGTATTTGATTTATATTAGTCAGAATTATATTACTTATTAAACATTCAAATTGTTGGTGATACATGAAGATGAAATTTAAAAACTATTTTTAGTCTGTTTTATTGTTTAAACTGAATTCATTTTATTAATTTCATTGTAGTGCCTGTGAATTATTTTAGGTTTTCTACATGAGTCAGTGATGTTAGCAAAAAATGATAGCTTTTGTCAGCCTGGGGATTGTAAGGGATTGAGCCCAGGGGTTTGCTCATGCCAGACAAATACTCTTATCACTGAGCTACTCTGCAGCCCAAACAATGACAGTTTTTTATGCCTTTCTTACTATATTTATTTAGTTTTTTTTCCCTTTGAGACAGGGCTTTGCTAGGTTGTCCATATTGCAACAGTCCTCCTGCTTCAGTGTCCTGAGGGTCTGAGACTGACTGTAGCTGTGTACCACCACACCTAGCACACTTAGAAGTATGCTGCCTAATTTTCAGATATTTGAAGATTTTCCAAATATCTTTCCTTGCTGATTCCCATTTTACTTTTTTTTGTTTCAGAGAAGATTCTTTGTTGTTAATTTTTTTTTTTTTTTTTTTTTACAGGACCAGGGTTCAAACTCATGACCTTGCACTTGCCAGGCAGGCACTTGTGCCACAGAGCTATCTCCCCAGCCCCCATTTTTAATTTTTTTTAAAGTTTATTAAGATTTGTTTTTATAACCCTGTATGTGTTCTGTCTTAATGAACTATGTTCATCTCACTGTTTTGGAAAAGAGTATCTTATAAGTATTTAGGTTAAATTGGTTTAAAACATTATTCTGGTCCTCAATATTGTCACTTATTTTCCACGTGCTTGTCAATTACTGAGGGAGAAATGGTGGCATCCGTGGCTGTAAGTGTCTGTCTGTCTTTCTTTCTTTATCTCTTTTTTTTTTTTGAATTTTTATGTTTTGACACTGCTGTTGAATTCATACACATTTATTATTGTTCTGTCTTAAAACAGTTTGAACTCTTAATCAAACTGTGTAGTGCCTTTATCTCTAGGAACATTTCTTTCTCTGAAGTTTACTTTGATATCAGTATATAAACTCCAACTTTCCTTTGTGGCACTCAGGTTAAACTCAGGGTTTTGTGTGTGTTAAGCGTGTGCTCCACCTCTGAGCCCCACCCCCAGTCCTCCAGCTTTGTTTTTTTTTGTTTCTGAAGGAGGGACAGGTTTATTCATCTCATAGTTATTGGAGATTTGAGTCCATACTCGTCTAGCTCCAAGGCTGAGTGGAACAGGGCAGAGAGCATCCAGTTCATAGTGGAGCAGCAACAATTGCAACAGGCCAACAACAGTGATGGAGAGAGAGTTTCTATTTTTATATCTTTCTTACACTACATTCCGGCTCTCTGCCTCAGGCTTTCCACCTCAGGCCACACGCATAATCCTAGCAGTACTCATACCCATGAACTCATCCTTGGTTCACCCCTAATCCCGGTGGATCATGAGTTAATCTCAAACTCTATAAGTCCCCAGCCCATGACTGCATGAGGCTTTGGGGGGACAACTAGACACAAACCATAACATTCCACCCCTGGACCCCCAAAGTCTCATGCATATCCCTTTGTGCAAAAGGTATTCTAGTCCATCTCTAAGAGTTGCCAAAATCCTAAAGATTTCAGCAGTGCTGAAAGGTCCAAATCCCAAGTCTCCTGCAAAATCCAAGGCAAACTCCTAACTGTGGGCCCCTTAGCACCAGATCTGGATTGACCAAGTTCAGACTCGTCCAGGTGGGTGTGGCTTGGGTCTGACTGTTGTGTACCACTTCTTCCTGCAGCAGCCCTTGGAGGTGAACCTGCTGTGCCACTCTGGCAAAATGTTCTGCTTCTAGATCAGCTGGGTGGGTCTTGTCTCAAGCCTCTCTATAGGATGTTCTGCCACCATTTTTCCCACTGGGCCTGACTGATGGATGGAAGTTTCACTCACATGCCGGGCGTGGCTGCTGGGTTGAACGAGTTGGGTTGAATGAGTTTCTAGTGGGCCCCAGGTGGTCTCACTCATACACTGGGCCTTGTTGCTTGGTCGAATGAGTTTCCAGGAGGGGCTCCAGGCAGTCTTACTCACACATTGGGCCTGGTTGCTGGGTCAAGTGAGTTTCTGGCAGGCCCAGGGCAGTCCCATTCATACACCAGGCCTGGTTGCTAAGTCGAATATGTTTCCTTGGGTGATCTCACTCCCCAGGCCTTCTTCTGAAATCGAGGTGGAAGCCTTCTTAACCTAACAACTCCTACATTCTGAATGGATCTAAAACCAATGCCACGTGAATGATACCAAGGTCTGCTGCCAGCTGGAGCAGTAGCCATACTTCCTTCTCTCTTGGCTGTGGGATTTGAGTGCCTGGATTGATGGACTCTCATCCTGATTCCAAGGAACAAATTCTCCATGCCGGTGCCATTTTAGAACCTGGTTTGGCTGCTGCTGCCATTCTAGAACATAGGACTCTGCAGCTTTTTCTCTAGCTTTCTTTTGATTGATATTTACATCATCTATATTGAGCCTGCTTTTAACCTAACTGTGTCTTTCACATATTTTTATAGAATTTTTACAGAAGTCATGTGGTTGGTTTTGCTTTTCTATCCAGCTTAACAATCTGTGCCTATTAAGAGATGATATACATTTGATATTATTATTGATTTTATATGTAAAATCTACCATCTTGCTATTTTTTTATTTATTTAAGCTATACTTGTTTTACTTGCCCTTTACAAAAATGAAGTTTTCTCTTTTATAATTCTGCTTTAGGGTGATGGTTCAGCGGTCTAAAGTGCCTGCTTAGGAAAGCTTAGGCAACTGCAGGGACCACGGTTCAATCCCCAGCACCACATACTGCGCCAGCCCTACCCTTGGTGCAGGCTGAGCCAGCCATTAAAAAAATAAATAAATAAAAAATAAATAAAAATTCTGTTTTATCTCTACTATGGGCTTACTAGTTATACTCCTTAAAATTTTTTTTGGAACCAGGAATGTAGCTTAGTGGTACAGCCACAAGTTCGATTCCTAGTACCAGAAAACAAAAACAAAAAACCTATTTTTTTTGTTGGTTCTCCTAGGGATTACAATATAGTTCTTTCATTTATCAAAACATGTATTAAATGAAAATAGACCACTGTATGTATAGCTTATACAGTCTGCTTTCTCAGCTTTTGTGCTGTTTTCTTACATATAAGGTTTACACATCATAAACCCCATAGTAACTCCATACTGCATTTGTTTTGGATAGTCAACAGCCCTTTAAAGCAATTGAAAATGAGAAAAGTATCTTTTGACATAACATTTGTGCATTTTATTAATTTTTGTGAAATGCCCATTTCCAACAGGTTTTTTATTTTTTCTCAAGAATCTCGTCTAACAATTCTTGCTAGTGCAAGACAGCTATCCAGGAAATTTCTACTTTTCACTTTCATTTTTTAGATGACTATTCTTGATGTATAAGAACAATTTAGATTCACAGAAAAATTGGGTAAAAAATACAGTGTTGCTTTATTCCTTCCCTGTCCAGGCTTGTCCCACTCTCAGTAGATCATTGTTACATGGATCATAGTCCACATCTCATCTGAATGACTTGGCATCCTGTTTCTGGAGCACCCTATAGGTACTAACAGATCTCGTCACTGTAGGTCCTGGTGCATCTTCTTGCCTGCTTCTGGGCCTAGCCTGTAAGTGCCTGTGGGCAGGATCTTGACTTTGCTCAGCTTCTCATACAGAGTCTAGATTTAGTTAAGTTCAACCCAGGCCTGTTGCTGAGTGAGTGGGTGAAGAGGAAGATTCAGGGCTATTTTCCTGGTTACATTGCTTACTCTGTCACATAAAATTGAGCTAAACTTTTGTGTTTTGTTGAGAGAAAGTCTCCCTATATAGTTCAGGTTTGCCTTGAATTCACTAGGCAAGGCTGGCCTTGAATTCAGGACAGTTCTCCTGCCTCAGCATTATGAATGCTGGGATTATTGGGCACATGCCACCATGCCTGTCTCCATCCTCTTTTTGTTTAAAAAATATTCAAAAAATAATATATCCATATTGAAATACTTAGTATTTTAGGTATTAGCTTCTTTTTTTTCTCCTCTGGAACTGGAGATTGAATTCAGGACCATGTGCTTGTCAGGCAGATGCCTATGCTGCTGAGCTATATCCCCATCACTAGTAGTTTAGGTAGTAAGAGTTTCCCTTTTTCCTCCACTCAACCTGAATGATTTGATCTGAACATTTTACAGTCTTTCTTGAATAAGTACAGGTATGCATGGATGTGCTTATGTCTACATATATTACACGTATATTCCTAAATATGATTTGTATTAAAAAATGAGCTCATGCTATGTATAAAATGCTTCATCTTGTTTTTCACTTATTTTTATCATAGACATTTAACTTACTACATAAATAGGGGTACCTTTAAAAAATGGTTGCAAAATATGCCAAGGTATACATGTGTTCTAATTTCTTTAAGCCCTCCTTTGTCATTGGGTACAAGGTTGTTTACAGTTCTCTGCTTATGTTGCTCTGTCATGTCTGAAATTCTGGAGGGCTCACGCAGTGCCAGGTACTGTGTTAGGAGCTTCCTGTGCACAGTTTCGCAGGGTCCTCATGACAGGCTTTGAGGGCAGCAGTAAGAGTCTCTCTAGAGAGACTGTCTTATCTCATTAACATAACTGACAGTGATAAGTGTTGAGGCTGATTCTGCTTATCCACGGTCATCTCTCCTGGTCATGCCAACTTAAAGCACCAGATTTTCCAAAGTATTGTTTCCAACGAACCAATTTGTTTTCCTTTAGCTCTTTCCCATCTGTATTCACTGCAGTGAATTGTCCCTGCTTCAGGGTATGTTCCTTATCCCTTTTGTCTCTTTTCCTTAAGAGGGCAGGTCCTTTGTGACCACTTGAGGCTAGATGCAGATTTGTCTATCTATTCTATGGCCTTAGAAGCGGATTGGGGATCTTAGTTGCTTGATTTCCCAAGGGAGGTTGACATGAATGCTGTGTAGTGAAATGTAATCAGTGATTTTCTCTATAGTGTCTCTTTTGACTTCCCCAAGCCTCCTGGCTGCTAGATCTTGACCTGCTATCCCCAGGGTGGTATAAGTCTCTCTGTGGACAGGCTTGAGTTGATGGATTTCTCTCTGTAATGTGCTGTGCCAAAGGACTATCTTTTTGATTCTGTATTTCTAGTTTTCTTTTCCTGCAAATCAAGGTGGGTTTTTGTTTATTCGTTTGTTTTTGGTAGCAGGGATTGAACTTAGGACATTGCACTTGGCACGCAGGTACTTACACCGCTGAGCTACCTCCCCAGCCCTCAAGTTGGGTTTTTGACTTCAATTAATTCTCCTGACACATGCATGACCAGGAATGGTGTGAATGGGTCCTGGTGTGTCATTTCCTCAGGGAAGCACACAGAAGCGGGTAGAGGCAGGTGCCAGTTCCCACTTCCTTAAAGGATATTTGCCAAGAACTGTAGTTCCTCTTCTTGTATACTGAGACTTGCAGGCCACCAAGGCTACTGTTGATCACCCTGAATTTTCCAGCTTTTTGTTTAGAATGACTTACTGAATCATAGCTTACCTAACCTAAAATTCACTCTCTGTAAGCATACAGTTGGATGAGTGTGGGTAAATGTATACAGTCATGCAACCATTCCATTACCATAATCCACTGTGAACATTTTCATCATTTGGCAAGTTCCCATGTTTTCCTCTTCACAGTTGATCCCTCCCTTAGCCACTGCCTCAAACTGCCATGGGCCCAAGCAACCATTGACGTGGTTCTTAATATTTTCAGAAGGGTTTACTCTGCTGGAATTTAATTTAGGGCTGGAAAGATAGCCTAGCAGTCTAAGTGCCTACCTGGCAAGCACAAGGACCAGGGTTCAATCCATAGCACAGCATGTTGTGCTGGCCCCATGCTGAGGTGGCCACCAAAACCAGGCATGGTGGCACATCCCTGTAATCCCAGCACTGGGGAGGCTGAGGAGGATCACTGCAAGTGTGAGCTGTATAGTGAGACCCTGTACCAAAACAAACAAGCAAACCAGAATTTAAAAGAAATCATACGGCATACACTGTTAAAGTATGTGCTTTTTTACCTTAGCAAAATGCAGTCGAACTCATTGCTGTTGTTATTAGTAATTTTTTTTTTCATTTCAAGTATTTTTTGCTCTATGAATGTTTTGCCTTTTGTTAATCATTCACCATTTAGTGGCTACTTTGAATAATGCTTATGTGAACATTCTCATGCTTCCTTTTTGTGTGGATGTGTTCTCATTTCATTTGGGTAAATACCTCAAAATGAAATTGGTAGGTTGAATGACAAGTGTCTGTTTAGCTTTTTGAAAAACTGCCAGACTCTTTTCCAAATCACCTGTACTATTTTGCATTCCTACCAATAATGCTTGTAGGTTCCTTTTGTGCCCACTTAGTGTGTCATTGTATTTTTAGTTCTTCTAGTGATTTGGTATTATCTCATGATAGCTTCAGTTTTCGTTTGTGGGCTTTCTTTTTGTCTTTAAGCTTTTTGTTTTGAAATAACTTATAGAGGGGCTGTAACTGTGGTAGGAAAGTTTCATTATACTTCCTGTTCGCGTACTCTCAGCCAGGGTGATTGTGCTCCCTGGGACCTTTGGCAATATCACTTGTCAGAGTAGCATTTTTGGTTGTCACAATACTGAGGAGTGGGAATGTTACTAGCCCTAGTACGTAGAGACCAGGATACCACTGAATACCTTCTACGTCTCTGGACAGGTCCAACAGTAGAGGTATTTACATTTAGCAAAAGTAAGGAATTAACATTGGCATTGGTCCCATGCTGGTAATGAAACTACAGACTTGACTTAAACTTTGTCTTTCCATTGTTGTGTTTTTTTTGTATCCCAGAATACCAGCTAGGCTACTTTTTTTTATTTTTATTTTTTTATGTATTTGGTACAAAGTCTTACCAACCTTACCAACATAGCTTGGACTCGTAGTGATCTTCCTGTTTTCAGCCTCTCTAATGCTGGGATTATAGGCATGCACCATCATATCCAGTCTCTGTGGATGGCTCAGCATATCCTGGGGTGGAACCAGTGTCACATGTGATGCCGGGGTCAAGCCCCAGTCTCTGTACTTACCTAAGCAGATGCCTAGTCTGCTGAGCTATCTTGCTGGCCCTTAGGCTACCATGTTCTATTTAGTTGTCCTGTCTCTAAGTTCCTTCAGTGTATGATAATTTCTTGTTCTATCTATACCTTTGATGACCTTTTGACTAGTATTAGCATATCTTTTTTCATCCTTTAATTTATTTGTTTATTTTTCAGGCAGGGCCTTCCTGTATAGTCCAGACTGTCCTAGAATTCAGCATGTAGCCTAGGATATTCAAACTCAATACCATCCCACCTCAGCCTCTTGAGTACTGAGATTACATCCACACACTACCATGCTTGGCTCATTCTTTTATCTTACTCAGGAACTTATGTTACAGTATGTTTCTTACAAGCTATATCTAGTTAGCTTTTTGTATATATACTGTGTCAATCTTTTTGTTTGTTTGTTTTTTAAAGTTTAGAGCATTTACACTTAATGAAGTTTTTGGTAGGTGGCTCAGACCACATTTATAGAATATGGTTACTTGATCCTATAGTAAGGCCATCACACCTCCCTTGCTGGCTAGAGCCACCTCTGGATTGTGTAAGGCTCTTGGTTCTTCTGCTGCTTGCCCCGTTGTGGAGAACACACACACACACACACACACACACACACACACACACACACACACACATTTGTCCTGTCTTTGTTCCTTAGCTTCAGACTTACTCTGCCCTCCTGTCTGTTGCGAAGTAGGGCCTCAGACATTGACAGTCCTTTAGCCTTCAGGTTGTCTCTCCGAAGCCTGTCAGTAGCTTTCCTTGTTCCTTCAAATCAAGCATTGGAGGTCAGAAAGCTGGGGAAGTGAAAATACTAAATGACAAAATGTCTGAATTTTAACAATTAGTCTCTTATAATCTATACTTTCTCATTCTTCAGTCGTTGAGAGAACCACCAGATGTCTCTCTGGGCCTGTTGTTCCTTTTCCTTGTTTAAACCAGTCTGAGCCTGAATAGTTAGCAAAGTGAAGAGGTGCTTTTCTTTTACCTCAAGAGGAGATAAAAGTGGTAGAAGTGGTAGTGCACACCTATAGTCCCAGCACTTGGGAGGCAGAAGCAGGAGGATCACTGGGAATTTGAGTCCAGCCTGGGCTACAGAGTGAGTTCAAGGTCAGCCTGAGTTGCATAGGGAAATTTTGTCTCAAAAAGACCAAAATAAATAAATAAAAAATAAACCACAAGAGTACTATTTCAAATTCTAATGATTGCCATGCTGGAGGATATGGATTCCCAGTTCCTACAGGATTCTGACCCAGGTTGGAGTGATGTTGATGATCTTTGGGTGGTCCTTGGAGGTCTCCATCTTCCTGGACTGAAGCTGTGACTGTCCTTTGGTTTATGTATTGGCTTGTAGAATAGTTCCTGGAATTTAGCATCCCTTTAGTTAATGTCACACAAATAACTGTGTCATTTCTTGTCTCCATAGTCAGATTATTGCTAGAGGACTACTTGATATCTTCCGGGACTTCAGTAACAATGAAGAAGACTTCTTAACAGTGATGGAGATCATAGTCAGATTGTCAGAAGATGCAGGTTTGTATAATTACTATGTAATTTTAGTTTTTACTTGCACATTTCCAAGAAATTACATATAATCAGTAGTAACTAAATTTAAAAACCTGTTTATTAATCTACCAACTTTAAGCAATATCTAACCATCAAATAGATTTTTGTCATGAAGAATGGGCACCTTATTTTTTTGCGGGGGGCACCTTATTTTAAAATGACCAAATTGTTCCTTTAAAAAAAAAAAAAGAAAAGAAAATGAGAATGACTAATGGCTCTGAATGCTATTTTCCCTGGCAGTTAGGCCTTTTGTATTTCCTGAGTTTTGCCAGACTATTGGTTGCTAAGAAATAGCCAATCAAAAGAGGTGCTTTGGATTAGAACAATCCCAGTCATTAGTTTCTCTCACCTATGATCTCTGTGGGCTAATCTTGATTTTTCTTTCTCTTTCTACTTCTCCATGATTGCTATTCTGGAAGAAAGGCACATTGCTGTACAGCAGACACTATGGCATTGTCTGCTCCCCTGAGCCCCCAGTAACGGCCGCAAGATGAATGGGTGGTGGGTTGCTCATCCAGGCAGCTGCTCTCAGCCCCCTTCCCTGGACTCATAATTAATGGCGAGCTGCTCCACAAAGTTTTGGAGATCATAGGCCTTAGGATTTGACCATTTTAACTGAAAATGGGAAAGTAAGCCTTCCACAGAGCTCCTGTATTAGTTTAAAATATTCATATGAATACGACAATGCTTTTAAAAAGACCCAAGTGGATGTTTTGAGTCTTTAAATGGGTTCTCTTTGTAAATGAATCAACATTTACAGTGCTGCAGCAATTATATATTTGTGTTAAATTTAATGTGGTATATTGGAGCTAGAACCGCTCTTTTGTTTAATGCTTTGCCTTAGAAATAATTGGGATGTGTGGATTATGGGGGAGTGCATTTATGAAAGAATTATTTATAATGTATACATTCTGGCTGGAATTTAAATAAGCACAATCCATAGGTCTCGCGTATAAGCCATTAGTTGTAATAGCTTTTGGATGCTGGCCCAGCATGCAGACTTCTTGCTCCTTCCTTGATTTATATATGGCTCATTATAATAGAGTTGTCATTCTCTCTTCTTTTTGTTTTTATGTTGCCATATAGCTTATTAGCTTTTTAAGGCTGTCTGTAGCATAAATACTCTAAATGGGAAATGATTTTTAAACTGCTTTGTCTAATTTCCTTGATGAAGTATTTTAGTAAGAAAAGCTAGAAACTATCGGTATATACTATATAAGATGCTTGCCTTATTCTTAATGTAAGTCTTTCTCTATTTTCTCTTGCTGTAGAGCCCACAGTGCGGATTGAGCTGTTGGAACAGATTCCTCCAATTGCTACTTTTTTACAAGAAAATAGACCAGATTTTCCAGTAGTGTTTTCTGAATATATCATACCTGTGGTAGTAAGAGACCTTACAGACCCAGACAATCAGGTTTGAAAATTGTCATCTTAATATCTGTATACTTAATTTGTTCAGAATCAATGAGGCTCCGGTTTCAACCCTTAATACTGAAAAAAGAAAAGAGAAAGATATCTTTAGTAAATGTTCTTCAGTCTTAATTTAGCTGACTTTCATAAGTTAGAAACTGCATCTTACCAGTCATTGATTCAGGGACAAGAGATCAGTTTGTGCCCGGCTCTTCTCATATGGGAAGATAGGCAGCACTCCTTATGGAGTTAACTTTTTTTCACTTGGTTGTTGTTTGATTTTGAGACAGGGCCGCACTATGTAGTTTAGGCTGGCCTTGACCTCGCTGTTCCAGGCTGGCCTACAACTTGCAGTGATCCTCCTGCCTCAGACTCTTGAGTGCTGGGATTATAAGAATATACTACCATGCCAGGCCTCTTTAATTTTTTATTATGGAAAATTTCTAACTCACTTAGCAATAGAGATAATATTAAGATGAGTGCTCAAGTACCCTTCATCACTTCAGTGATTAATGATTTTTATCTTAACCTTGATAAAATCCAGCTCAGATAAAAGCTATTCCTACTCTGCCACTTTGATTGTAAATACTTTAATATGGTTCTTTTAAAAAATAAAAACTTGTTTTTAAAAACATAATGATAATGCTATTATAATTATAAAACATACCAGTAGTTACTTAATATTATTTCTAGTCATTGTTTGGATGTCCTGGTTTTCTCATAAATGTATTTTCTATTCAAGTCTGAAGACAAGGCAAGTCCACAGTGAGACTGGTTAATGTATGAATCTCTTACCATGGAATTGCTTCCGCCTTGACCGGTGGGAGTGCTTAGGTTGGCTCCAGAGTCTTTTTGACAGAGTGAATAGGCTTTGATAACGCACTTCTATCTAGAGTTGACCATTTCTTCAAGGAGCCCAGGTTCCTTATATGGAAAATAATAGGAAACCAGAACATAGGTACTGGGGATGCTCATAGCTGTAGCAGTGAGACTGCTTCTAGTGATGGAGCAGTTTCTTTTTTAAAATGAAATCCCTCATGAATTTATATTGGTATTTCCAACACAAATATAAGATTGTATGGCTTTCACCTAACTGCCTTCATTTTATAATTGTATTTTTTTACAAAATGATAATAATACTATCACATGGAATACGTCTTGCTGCCACTGCTGCCTCATCATCCTCTTCCTCCTCCTTTCTTTTTTGTCTTTTTGAGATAGGGTCTCGATAAGCAGTTCAGGCTGGCCTTGAGCTCACTTTGTAGCCTAGCTTGGTCTCGAACTCTCAACAGTCCTCCTGCCTCAGCGTCTTGCTTCTTAATGACGTGAATGTGTATGTATTGAAAATAAAAATGGAAAAAAAAAGGAAAATAAAAATGCTAGTAATTATTACTAGCAGTGTGATAGGATTACTGAGTATAGTGTAAGAGTTCTTTGGAGTTCTTTTTGTCTTCAGGCCACTGCTAATAGAGACACACAGTCACATTTATGTTCCTGCATTTAAAAGCTTAACCTCACTTGCATTAACCTTCTCTGCAGTTAAGTCACCACTTCACACAGTTATGTAAAATTGTTCATTACTGTACATTGTATGCTTTCTTCCCTTTCTTTTTTGAAAAAAGATCTTTGTTGCCCAGGCTGACTTTGAGCTTCTGGTAAGGTTACTCCTCCTGCCTCAGTATTCTGAGTAGCTGGTACTACAGGCATATACCACTGTTTATTTTTAAGACTGTTTGTTTATTTTGATAATAGCGTTGGGTTTTGTGTTTTGATTTACAGTTAAAGTGTCTATTCAGTTCCAAACTCTAAAGCAAAATATATTTAGAGAAGTCTGACTTCATTTCTTTTTTCTCTTACCTGTTTTTTCTCTCCTCTGTAGGTAGTCACTTCCTCTAGGTCATGGCTTATTCTCATCTGACCATTCTTGAACTGTCCTCCTGCTCCTTATCCCTGTCCTTTCTTACGTGCACGATGCCACATCCCTTTTGCTGCTCTGACCTGCTTTTCCCTGTCAGATGGACCCTGAACTGCAGGCCACAGCTATCTAGGGAGCTTTGTTTTGCCTCTTTACCCACAGTGTCATACTCCATGAGGGGGACAGAATATAGTTTATTGGACATTGGTGTTATCTCTAGTCTTTTCCTCTATAAAATTTCTATAAGGAGTAGCCTTGCATGATTTCTGTTTGTGTCAGTGTATTTGACGATGGCTTTCCACAAAGGATAAATGTACTTAATTTTTAATGATACGGCATATTTTCAAGAAATTGTACAGTTTTGGTTTTTATTTTTTCCTTGATCCAGGGTTGTTTTTTTTGTTTTTAAACAAGCAAGCTCTCATTTTTAATTGTTAAACAGTGTGACAGGATTAAGTAGCGTTTTCAGATAAGCCAAATAGTCATACCATTTCCACCCTGCTAACATGAGTGTTTTGATTATTTTTACATTTTCCTCTCTAGGTGCTTGCATTTTTTCCACAAGATTCTAATCGTAACACAATGCAGTTTCTTCCATTCATTCATTTACTCTTTGACAGTTTCTGAGTGCCCATTAGGAGCTAAGCATGTGCTGTGTGCCTGGGGATAAAGAGATGAGCAAGATAGATTTTCTGGCCTCCGAAAGCTCATCTCTGGGCCACAGACATTTTCCTTTGTTTCTTCACAATCTTCGTCACCTTAATTGTGTTGAACACTTAGAATGTTTCCCAGCTTTCCCTCACTGTAGATAGTGATGAGCATCGTAAACAATACAGTTTTGTTCTTCTATCGAGGTCTCTTTTTCCTTCATAGATATTCATTCGTTCATTCATTCATTCATTCATTCAGAGAAGGTCTTGCTGTGTAGCCCAGGCTGGCTTCGGACTCAACCTCCCAAATGATGGGACTGTAGACATGTGCCACTGTACCCAGTGCTTCAGCACATTCTCAAAAATGATATTATATTGGGTCAGGAGATTGATGCTGCCTTGATATTTATCATCTATCATTGCCACAGACTCTGTTACGGAGAATTAGGCCAGAAAGTGTAGTTTGATTCTAGCATCTCCTGTGGTACCTGACACCTGCTTTTTCCTTCTGAAGAGGAACATCAGCAAGCACTGTCTGCCCTCAACGCAGCATCAGTAGGCACTGCCTGCCCTCACTGCAGCCTGCTTCTCCACTCAGCCTTCACCCTACTTACTCCCTTCTGTACCTGTCAGCATCTAGTTCCTCTGCTGTGTCTAGAGTTGCTGTGTCTCTGAGCTCCCAGAGCTGGCCTTCACCTCTCTGACTACTACCTGCTCTCCTTCTTCTGTCTACTACCCTGGCTGTCCAGCTCCTGAAGGTTCCTGGAGGTCCCTGCCTTCTCAACTCCATTATCTACCTTTACTTCCTATCTTTTCTCAGCTGGTCTCTTATCCCACCCTCTCAGGGCCATTCCCAACATTACTTCTGTTATTTTTCCCCTTTGACAGACCGGCTCTGCCTGTTGCCTGCCATCCTCAATCCATTTGTCCATTCTTTGTTGCTGGGCTTAGAGGAATGGAGTCCCAGCATGCATTGATTGGTGCCATTGCAAATGTGTGGCTTTCAGTCACTGTTTGGCTTTGCGGCATTGCTTGGCAATCCTTTTCTTTGCCCCTCATCAGCTGCTTACACATTATCTTTGGCAGAACACTCTCAGACCTTTGCCACCTTCGTCCAGCCCCCTCACCTCACCCTGCCTTGCACTAAGCAGGTGACCTTGCCTTTTTACATCACACACACACACACACACACACACACACACACACACAATTAGAAGCCTTCAGTCTTCACCTCCTGTTGCAGTGAATGGACCCACCATCTGTTTTATTCAGTTCCCCTGAGCTTCAACCTGGGCACTGTGTAAATCCTTCCCTCTTACTGTCTCTGCCCAGTAAGATCCAAGCCCTGGCTCCTTTGTTTCTATCATAAACGCATAACCTTAAGGGCACCCTTTCCTCTCTAGTCCTGCTATCTTTACCCAGCAGCTGAGGAAGTCAGTCTAATTTAGCTGTCCTCAGACCTGTCAATGCCTGAGGCATAGCCCATGCTCCTTGCTATGCTGCCTGTCACTGTCTGGCTGTCATGGCCCTCAGCCCTGCTTTGATGTGCTCGCTTTGACCTGCCTGCTCCCCCAGGGTCCCTCCTCTCTCCTGTCAGTCTTCACCTCACATTAATGGATGCCAGCTTTTGAAGACATCCTCAGTAGGGGGTCACTGACTGTGTCCAGAAGTCCACAGTGAGTTAGGACTCTAGTTTGGCACACACATGGATTGTTCTGATGTGGTGGTAGATTTGCAGCTGCCCTTAGGGTAGCCCATTCATCAACAGATTTTTTTTGTGTCTGCTGAATATCAGTTTCTAAGGGCTGGCAGTATAGCTCAGTGGATTAAGCGCTTGCTTAGGGAAGTGCAGGTTCAATTCCTGGCCCCACCTGCCGTGCTGGCCCCACTCTCAAGCTTGCTGAGCTGGTGATGGAGTGTGGGCGTGGTGGCGCACACCTGTAATCCCACCACTTGGGAGGTACAAGCAGGAGGATCACTATGAGTCAGTAGTGAGACCCTGTACCAAAAAAAAAAAAAGACAGTTTCTTAGGTGAAGGGACCCAGCCCTAGTAGCCATGGTGATACCCATATTGTTACGAGGCCTGTTGCCTCCACTCACAGTCACAGGTACTTGAGTTGTTAGTGGGTGGTGATATTTTCCTCTGGAACTGCTAAAAATGGTGCCCTGTTAGCTTTTCTGCCATCCTAGGAAGTATGGTGAATGACACTTCTTCTCTCAGAGGTGAGGAAACTAGAATGCACTGTGGTAGGAATATAGATGTTGGGTAGTGGCTGACTGGAAAGGGAACCATCTGGATATTGGTTCTGGTTTCTGAGGCTTAGTTACCACCTGTTCTGGGATTGCGAAGACTCTTCTGCACATTGGAACCATAAACGTCCCTCTCATTCTCAAGTTTGAGCACCCGACTATAGGATCGGGTCTTATTTTCTTGACCTCTGTGAGGCAGTAGAGGGCCTGGCATCTGGTGGTGTCCTAGTAATATTGGTGGGTCTGATCAGCAGGAAACTGCATTTCATCTGGCGGCTGTGTTTCCTCAGTATTCCCAGCTCCCAGTCTCAGTCAGGCACCACCTCAGGTTGCATGTCTGCATTTTCACTCTCCTGTCTTGTCTCCTGCTGTACATCTAGCTTGTTTCACAGCCACCTCACTGCCCTGCATCCTTCCATTATAATCGCACCGCTGTCTCCCCCAGCTCTGTTTCCAGGCTTTGACCCAGGATGCTTCTGTCTCACTCCCTACCAGGCTTCTTGAAGGAGGCTCTGCCACAGCCTCTGCCCAGGCCTCTGTTCAGCCTTTTCTCAGGGTCCTACCTGATAGCCCATCATCAGCTCCCATGCCACAGCCTGGGCTCCTGGAAGCCACTTGATAGGTGTCTGGTATGGGCTTCACTGTGCTGCTCCCTGGAGAACACAGCATTTTTGCTTTTTAAAAAATGAGTTTTGATTTTTAAAGTACCTTGAGATATTTAATCACAGAAAACTGTGTAATAAGCACTTATATACATGCCACTTATATTCAACTAATGTTCACATGTTTCTTGATAGCATTTGTTTTTGATTTAGAGATTACAGCTATGCTTACAAGTACTCTGAATCCTTTACCTTTAGATTGTCATAGTCACCTTGCTGTGACTGTGGCCTTGAGGGAGATCATATCTCATTTTGGGTGCCTTAACACCTTCAGTAAATGGTGTTGGATTGCACCTTCCTTCTGCCAATTGCTTTATTTTTGTCTGTTTTAGGTCCATCAACATTGATCTGGATAGCTCTTAGTCATTTATTTGAAATGTTTTATGGCAGTGCATTTATATTTTCCTCGCAATTTATTTTATCTGTGCAGTGACTTCTCTCCTTATTTTTCTTTGCTTGGTGCATTTGCTCCATTTGTCACTGTTAACAACTTCTGGGTTTTTGAAGAAAGTTACTGGATACCTGTCCAGCATATAACATCGTTGCATACCAGGCAGTGGGCAGAAGAGATGACAGAACAGGAGAACAAGACCTTCCCTCCTCCTGGGGCCCTGTGCCAGGGTCCTGGAACCACTCTCTCATTTAGCTTCTGGTGCAAATGGCTTTAGTGACAATGATAGCTAGCATTCATCTTGGCGTTCTGTGTCCCAGACCCTGTTCTTAGCCCACTGTGCCTGTTAAATTCTTTTATTCCCACAGTGACCTTTTGACACTGATAGTTTTCTCTTTTGCTTATCAGGACATCTGTGATGGCATTTGGGGCCCACTCAAGTAATCTTGGATAACCTCAGAATCATTAGTTTAATCACATCAGCAAAGACCATTTTCCAAAGAAGGCCACTGTATCACCTTTCTGTCTGTGTGACAAAATACTTACGATAGTCTTTCAAGGAGGAAAGGTGTAGTTTGGCTCATGGTTTCAGAAGTTTTAGTCCATGGTTTGTTGACTTTGTTGATTTGGACCCTATTGTGGGACAGCACATTTATGATGGGATTTTGTGGTACAGCAAAATTATAGGCTTTATAGTAGCAAGAAAAGAGACAGAGAGTGCTGTTCCTGAATTTTCTTTTAGGGCACATCCCCAGTAACATAACTTTTTCTATCAGGTCTCACTACTACCTCCTACTAATGCCTTAGGCTGGACATCCAGCCTTGCACTCATAAGCCTTTGAGGACTCCCAAGATTCAGATTGTAGCAGTCCTATCCCTAGATCCCAGGGGTTTGACAACAGCATCTCACTGAAGATTCATTACTGTTTTTGGTGGGTAAACATTTGTTTTTTGACGTTTGACTCCATGTCCACTGCTCAGGGCCTTCTCTTCCCTCCTTGGCATGACCCCTTTATTATCCTTATTCCTTGTGTGTCCCCAGTGCATCAGTGGGCAGAGTGTCATGCAACAAAGTGTGGTGGATTTGTCTCTCCTTGTCTGGGTCCTCTCGGGCTTTCAGCTCTTTTTTTAAAAAATCTTTTATTTATTTGTTTGGTATAGGGTGTCACTACACAGCAGCTTGGACTCCCAGTGATCCTCCTGTCTCAGCTTCCCCAATGCTGGGATTATAAGTATGTGCCACCACGCCTAGTTTTGGAGAGACACAGCCCGCCCAGGGTACTAAGGCTGACATGACACATGGTACCGGGGATCAAACTTGGATCCTTGCACTTGCCAGCAGGTGCTTAGGCCACCAAGCTATGTCTCCCCAGTTCCCTTGGAGTTTGACACCTTAGAGTCCTTGTGGATGTTCACTTTCCTCTGTTGTGGCCCCACCCTGCCTCCTGTGGTGGGTCATATGCTGGATAGTATGCTGGGCATCACCTTTCCTCGTCTGGCAGCCAGCCTGAGACTCTCCTTCCCACCTGGATGGTTGTAGTTGCTGCCTTCCTGACCTTTCTGCACTCAGCCTTTCATCGCCTGGCCTCCAATTCTGTCAGAACACAGCTGTCAGAACGATCTTTCTGAAACGTTGTTTCTCTCTGTCCCTGCTTAGAAGTGTCGGTGTCACATTGCCTCTGTGGCAGCAGCGTCACAGTCTTCTCATAGCCTGCTATCAACTAATCACCTGTGACCGTCTTTGTACTTTGGGACCTATTACTATTTTTTCCCTATCCATCATAGTGATAGATTGTGTATGTATGTGTGTGTGTGTGTGTGTGTGTGTGTGTGTATATATATATATATATATATTTTTTTTTTTTTTTTTTTCTGCAAATGGAAATTATATGTGCTTTCCTTTCCCAGAAAACCGCTCTCTAGCTTCTTTGGATCTGAGTTCTAGTGTGTGCTTACTCTATGCCAGTCGCAAAGCATGGGAGCTCTTCTGGCCTCCTCTTGTGTCAGTAAGCAATCTTCTTTAGGCCCCTTCCCTGTAGCAGATACAGTTCATGCTCAGGCATGCAGGCTAGGGTTTACAAGGAGCAGAGGAAGGGTGCTGTGTTTTCCAGTCCTGTACCTATGGAGGAAAGAGGCACTTTGTCATGTCGTCTATTTGTTCTGCAAATCCTAATAGGAAAACTTTGTATTTCATATTACCAGGTCCTGAGGGTATTCTGAAGGATAAAGGACAAATAGACGTGGTACCTGCCACTACATTCACCCTTTGTGCTGGTAGAGACAGGTGGCAGTTACGCATTACATAGGAAAATTGTGTGTGTGTGTGTGTGTGTGTGTGTGTGTGTGTGTGTGTGTGTGTGTATGAAAATTTGTATGTATGTGCAGAAGTCTGCAACAAGAGCTATGGAGAGAAAGTGCAGGGTACTCTTCTGAGCATAAATTGAGGATCTAGCATGAGTGGGGATCTGGGTGACAGGGGTTTTGTGATGAGAGCAGAGTAATGATAGAATTAGCTAGGCTTCAGAGGTCTCAGGAAGAGAAAGCCAACAGGCAGGAAAACCTATGTCCAGGAAAGGGCAGAGGGTTGGCTTGGGAGTCCAGGCTTGACCATGAGAGCACTTCTCATTTTAAACATGTTTTACTTTTTGCCTTTTTCCCTCCAGGTTAGAAAATCAAGTCAGGAAGTGCTCTTGATTCTTCTAGAACAAGATCTAATTTTCCAGAATGATATTGAAAACAGAGTATGTCCAACTCTGCTGGAACTATCAGCCCCGGAGAGTGACGAGTACAGAGCAGAAGCCGCAAGTGTAAGTCTGTTTGGGGAGTGACTGTCAGCACCTGTGGGGACTGCCCTCCAGTTGTAGTCAGCATGTTTCCTGTAACAACATAGCCAGTGACTTGGCCTGGAGCAGAGGAAGCTCATGGGGTTGCTCTGAACCTGTTTTGGGAGCACCAGTTGTTTTAAGAAGGTGAGGCTCAGGAAATCACTGCAGTGCGGGCATAGCCGAGGCCTGAGCTCTGCAGTTAAGATGCTACGGCTGAGAGGAATGTCCTGGAGCCTGCCTCGATCATGGACCTTGTTTCTGAAAGTTAAGGAAGCTAGTATGGTATGTGAGATGATTTTAGAACAATTTAAAAAATTAAAAGACCCATGTATCTATTTTATGTTAGGAAAAGAATAGCTTTGTAACAAATAAGAAAAGTCACTGTGAAGAATGCAGATAATGACAAGACATTTACACCAATCTGAGAAAAGTACAGAGCAGGGATGGTGAGCCCCTTCCAACGCTTGGTGATAGAGATACAGATAGCTCCTGTGGCATGCACGCCAGTAGGCTTGCCGCCACTGGTGTAGAGTGTTCATGTTTGTATCAGTTACAGATACAGCAGAAAGGGAATGCTGTAGCTACCTGTCTTCTGCATTTGTAGGTTCTTTGTTTCTTTGTTTATCTCATTATGTAATTCAGACTGGCCTTGAATGCATAGCAGTCCTCCTGCCTCAGCCTTCCAGGTGCTTGGATTCAGACCTGCACTACCATGCTTGGCTCTACATGTAGAGTGAACAGTATGATATCCTTGGATGTGTAAGACTCTGTAGTCACTATTACAGGAGTGTACAGTCAGGACTTCGTATTCCTTCTGGGTAAACTAGTGGTTGAGCCAGGGCTGGCTTTTACTGCCCTTGGGCCAGATGCCTGGCCTGCCCTTGTGTTCTTAACTCTGTGGCTCAAAGACAAGGTCATTGTGAGCCTCTTGTTCTTAGTTTCTCTGCTCTCCTGTGTAAACGGTGCTGGATAAAGTGACCTTTTCTGTTTGCATCATGGAAATGCACTGCTCCAGGATTATTCCAGTGTTTTAGGAAGAATTTGTTGTGCATAAGGTTTTAAAAAATTATAAGCTTTGATTTTTGAGTACAGTAAAAGATAGAAGATAGTTGTTTTCTTGTTGATAGTTGTTTTCTTAAGAAAAGAATGATGTTAGAGAAAGGAATTATTTTCTGTTCCCAAGTACAAGAACATTATATGCCATGGAGCTAAAAAATTATATTGCAGCATCAGAACATTTGGCAATTATTCTTTATTTATGTAAAAGTTTTCTTCAACTCTGTGTTAAAGGTCTGGCTTTTTAAACTAATTTAATTTTTCACGTATTCCATATGTTTATAAGATGAATCAGGCTGAAGAATAATTGATTATTAAAATTCAAATTCTCCAGGGTTCTTTTATAAATTTCAAGTTTCTCTACAAGAAATTAAATTTATGTTGCAAAGCGAACCTGGATAATAGCATTTAGCTAGGGTATTTGGCAGTTGAGTAGTGAACTTTGCCAACTAGATCATCTTTTTCATTTGGAAGTTGCTTAGGCG
Organism: Myocastor coypus; assembly: GCA_004027025.1. Taxonomy (NCBI): domain Eukaryota; kingdom Metazoa; phylum Chordata; class Mammalia; order Rodentia; family Myocastoridae; genus Myocastor; species Myocastor coypus. The sequence continues at coordinate 92,345 of PVJA010000643.1, read as the reverse complement.
AGTTTCCAAGGTTACGACTGACAACCAAATATCTTATCCCTAAAGACTAATAATACATGAAAAATAATGCTAAAGGCATTTTTGCATGATTTTTGTTTTGTTCTGTTTCCAAATGCTCCATTCTTGTCAGCAATATTCTTGTTTGGTAGAAATATTTGGAAAATGTAACAAGCCTTCCAGAAGCTATCTCCACAAATCACTTGCAGAACAAATTAGTTCACATCCATTTTGTTTTTTATTCAAAGAGAGTTGCTGGTATAATGCTTTAAATGTATAGACTTTCAAATAAGGTTGCAAGAATGGAAGCGGCCTTGAACCCCCACAGTCTGGCCAGCCAAGTGTGCATCTCTATTCTCCCAGGCTTCTGAAGGGCCTGTCTGTTTCTTCCCTTGGAGCTCTGGTGGGAGCAGGATGGGAGGTGTCATAGCTGGCTATGTGCCTTTTCCATTTCTTTCCCCCAGCCTGGAGGCCAAGAGCCCTAAAGGAGACACAGCCCAAGCTTGGCACCAGAAAGCTCAGAGCACGACAGACTGACATGTTTTCAGTGGGGAAATGACCATGTGGGTAGCATGTGGACTCTACTTGTTAAAGACCACAGTGTGTTTGATGGGACTTCCTGGGAGAGCAGGGCTCCTGTTCAGCTGGTCTGCGAGTGATAGATACACCAATGCCGTGGAAGCAGTGTATGTTTGTACACTGGTGATTGGGGGCACTGTTAACTTATGGACTGATGGAGGTGGAAGGAGGCAGATTGGACTGGGTTGAGGGCCTCTGTGTCTAGTCCTGGCACTGTGTCTGTCCTTTTTCTCCCCTGCTTCTTCTCCCCATCCATGTCCCTCTTCTGTGGTGCTGGGATCATAGGCATCAGTCACCAAGCCTGACTAGGGCTCTCTTTGAGGCCATGTGGGATAAAGGTGCTAAATATAACCACCACACCGACTGTGCTGCTTTGGAGTAATGGTGTCTCACTTCTGAAGATACCTCATGTCACGCGGACAGAATGTGCCTTTTCATTCTTATTAGGAGTTATAGTCAGTTGTTTGATGCTAGCAACTCTGGTGCATATGTTATTGATACAATCAGATAGGGCAGCTTACATGCTCAATTTGTGGGTTCTCATATACTTATACATTTTTCTTTATGAAATTTTTCTAGATACTCTAAGCCATGTTAGTGACTGTCCTTGATGCAGTCATCAGGGTTGGTGCATATCTCTCTTCTGTCACTTAGAAATTGAGTTGTAAGGTTGTTGAGTTCTCCCCTGAGGCAGCGAGCTCTTTAAGTATGGGGGCATGGCATCTTTGCATCCTCAGCACCCAGCACAGTGCCAGGCCCAGAGTCAGTACTGAATAAATGTTAGTCGTTGGATGAATGGATTGGTAAAAACTGCAGGAGCTGTATCTTGTAATTATATCTAGACAGGATAAACAGGCCACTGGAGACCAATTATAATTCCTCTTGCTTGCAGGGAGGCCATTAGCATTCTGAGATTATAACTAATTGTCAGAAGCCTATTTTTCTCTCTCAACACGTTTTCACATTAAGGCTTCCTCATTTTTTGTTGTCATTCCTGTTTTTAAGCTCATTTTTATTTGTGCATTTATTTAAAAAGAATGCTGTAGCTGTGTGCTGTGAAGAATACTCCGGCTCCAAGCAACTAAGTGAAGCTCGTCCTTCTATACAAGTGGTTCCCAGGGCCACAGGAATATAATTTCTTATTATCCCATGTACCGGCTTTTAATGATTCTGAATTTGTTTTATACTGTGTAGTAATAAGGTCATGTGGGTCTGGCAGAAGGGGAGGAGTGGATGGAGATACTGGGGACTCTTTAGTTGCCTGTTACCCTGGATACAGAAGTCACACATCTTCATTTATTGTGACTGTCACTTTGTACAGCTCTGCTAAGCATCACATCAAAAATACACGTTTCTTGAGTTTGAAGACATAGCCTTTTCTTTATTTATGTTATGGGACTGGCTTCTTCTCTCCCACCCCACACTGATTAGTGTTTTTCTCTGCTTATCTGCTTGTGTACAAATTCAAGCTAGAGGGATGTGTGGATTGCCTACTTAACTACTGTAGAGTGGCAGTACTGGGTACCTACTCAGAATGAGACTTTGGAGGAAATCTGTGCTCACTTCCTTCTCACCTTTGTTATTTTTATATTTGTGTGTGTGTGTGTGTGTGTGTGTGTGTGTGCGTGTGTGTGTGTGTGTGTGTGTGTGTGTTAGTACAGGATCTACAGGGTTTTGCTGCATAGATCAGACTCATTGTGATCCTTCTGTTTTCAGCCTCCCAAACACTGGGATTACAGGGGTGCGCCACCATACCTGGTCTCATTGTCTCAGCACGCCCTGGGCGATGGGGCAGGCATGGCAAAGTGAGGATCAAACCTTGTTCCCTATGCCTGCGTAAGCAGGTGCTTTAGTCCACTTCTCCTTTTTAAATTTTTTTTGAAACTTCTTTTTGGATATTTTTGGAGTAACTTCATTTTGTTTTAATTTCAACTTTCAGAAAAGTTGCAAGAATAGTAATATGAACTCTAGAATACACTTTATATAGCTTCTCTAGTAGTTTATATTTAGTTTCCTTTGTGATATCATCTTCCTTTTCCCTCCTTCCCTAGAGAGGGCAGGAGGAGGGAGGGAAAGAGAAAAGAAGGTAGGCAGAGAGAGTGTGTTGTAGGACTTATGCCTCTTCACATCTCAGTACTTTAGTATTTATACCCTGAAAACAAGGAAATTCTCATGTACAACCATAGCATAATGATCAAAATCAGGGATGCAGTGCTAATGCCTCCAGTCCAACTTTATATTCAGATGTTGCCACTTGGCATGCAACTGTGTCAGATCCCTCATTGTATTGAATAGTCCTATCTCCGTGACATCCACTAACCTAGAACAGTTTTATAGTAACATGCTGAGAAAGTATGAATCAGTTCTTACACAGAATGTCTCCTTTTTGGTTTTGGTTGCTGTCTCCGCACATTTGTTGGATTCAAATTCTTGGAGGAGTATCACGGCAATAATGTATTCTCAGTGTGTTAAGGTAGAAGGCACACGACTTTGTATATTGGTGATGTTAGTTTTGGTAACTGGGTAGGAAGAGATGGTATCTGCCACATTCTCCAGTATGCCTTTCTGTGCCATCTGAAAGTATTAAGGAAACTTACTGAAGCTCTGAGGGCATTATTCCTCATCAAATACCCTTAAGTGATGGTACCTGTTGATAGCTCTATCAGGCACTCACTGAGTGGAGGTTTCCCATCTCCATTGCTTGAGAATGGTTCACAAAGATTTTCAAGCCTATATTTAGGAAGATAATGGTGACAAGATTCGTTTTCTGTTGTGTATTTGTCAGATTTTAGAATCATTATTCTGGCCTCAAAAAATAACTTAGGAAGTGCTTTCTCCCCATCTAGTTTTTGAAAGATTTTGTTTAATATTGGAGTTGTTTTTCTCTTAATAAATATTTAATTCGTAGTAAAAGTTTTGATTTGAGATTTTTTTGACAACATTCACTTTAAATGTAGGGCTTCATTTTTATTCTATCATCTGTGTCACTGGGTACGTTGGATATTTTAGAGAATTTATTAATTTTATCTAAATTGTCAAATTTACTGAGTTAGGGTTGTTCATAATAGTTCCTTCTTATCCTCTAATGCCTGTATGAAGGTTGGTACCTTCATTTGTGAGATTAGTAATTTGTTTTTTTCTGTTTTTTCTTTCTTGAACAGCTTTGTTAGAGATTTATCAATTTTATTAATGTTTTCAAGCCAATTTTTGCCTTTATTGATTTACCCTGTTGCTTTTTTTTAAAGGATTGAAATATTGTTTTAGTATCTTAGTACATATGGTTTCTAGAAACATTCATTAGTACATAATGTTTCTGTTCCTTATGTGAAGTTGACATGTGTGATACACATGTCTTAATTCCATTTTTCACTCATCTTCCTCGCTGCCTCCCCTTCCCACAGCTCTTGACCCCTTTCCTCCTACTCGATACATGTCTGTACTATGCTCTGCTTCCCTTCTGGTGTGCCAGTGGCACAAGTCCGTAGAACGTCCACATTCATTTTTGTCACCTCTCATCCTGCCCTCCCAAGCCCTCCCTCCATCACTTGATCCCCTTCACCTCAGAGAATAATTTGTCTCCTTACTTCCTGTCATTTCTTATTTCGCTCTTTATTTTTACTCTGGGTTTCTTGTGTAAGAAAAACCATGTGATATGTAAGCTCATGTGTCTCATTTATTTCATTTGACTAAATTGTCATCCTGGGATACTTACTCTTCCTCCAAATGACCTGAGTCCTTCTCTGCAGCATAGTAGAGTTCCACCGTGGTGTTCCACATCACATTTTCTTCGTTCATCTCCTGAAGGATGTACTGGCTGCCTCCAAGACTTAGCTCTTATGAATTTGCCACTATAAATGTGGATGTGCCTGTGACACTAAGATGGGATCTTTTTAAGTCTTCAGATTCCTAACAGGGGAATAGCCAGGCTGAGTGGACTTTTTAGTTTTAACTTCTTGAGGAATCTCTGTACTGCTTTCCATTGTGTTTGTGTAAGTTTGTGTTCCCACCAGCTATGTAGAAGTGTTCCTTTCGCACTGCATTTTCTACAGAATTTGTTATTGATTTCTTCATGATGCCCATTTTTTCTAGGGTAGCATGGAATCTCAGTGTTGCTTTAGTTTGCATTTCTCTAATGACCAGTGATATTGAGCATTTCTTCATGTATTTATTGACCATTTGAACTTTTTTTTTTTTTTTGTAAAGGGAATAAATAGTAAAAGAACATTAGAAATGATACAGAATTTCACTAAACAAAATGATAGAAATTCAACAATGGTTGTTATATTGCATATCATTGTCTTCAAATTAGTTGTTCAGATTTCCAAATAGAAGCATGCACAATTGGTTAAAAAAAAAAAAAAAAGTTTTAAAAGAAAAACATTTCAGCATTAACTGCTTCTTTCAATAGACCAGTAGAAATCAGTAATACAGTTAGGTACTACTTCTTCTATAAAACGCCTATGCATTTTGTTTCCCCATTCTTTTGATTGGGCCTTTTCTTTTGAGGCAGTCTCTTTATTTATTTATTTATTTATTTATTTATTGCATTCTTTATATATTATAGATGAGTCCTCATCTAAGGAATTGCTGGCAAAAAAA
>PVJA010000643.1:0-87070 GCA_004027025.1 Myocastor coypus | reverse complement strand
ATTTTATCTGTCTTGTCTTTCAGCAGGTTATTTCTGGTTTAGCATTTAATTCTTTGATCCATTTTGAGTTTAGTTTAGTACATAGTGAGAGATATGAGTCTAGATTTAATCTTCTGCATGTGAATAGCCAGTTTTCCCAACACCATTTATTAAAGAATTATCTTTCCTTCAATGTTACATTTTGGTACCCTTGTCAAATGTCAAATAGTTGAATGGCTCTGGGGGTTGTTTCTGTATCCTCTTTTCTGTTACATTAATTCCCAGTTCTGTTTTTGTGCCAGTATCATGTTGAAAAAAAAAATCAGAATAGCTTTGTAATATTACTTGTAGTTGAAGATTGTGATGCTTCCTGCTTTGTTCTTGTCACTCGAGATTGCTTTTGCTATTCTTGATTTCCTCTGGTTCCTTGTGAATTTTAGAGTTGTTTTCTCCAGTTCTGTGATGAATGCCTTCAAATTTTGACTGGGATGATGTTAAATGTGATTATCAATTTTGGAAGTATGTTGGTTTCGACTCTTGGTTCTGCCTCCCTGGGAACAGGGACTGTCTTTCCATTTGCTGAGGTCCTCTTCAGCATCCGTTTTCAGAGTACTGTAGTTTCCATAGTAGAGAGAGGTCTTTCACTTCCTTACTTAGGTGAATTCCTAAGTATTTAATTTTTCTTTGTGCTATTGTGAATAATGTTTTTTCCTTAATTTGTTTCCTCAGTCAGTTTATTATTAGTGTACAGGAATACTATTGATTTTTGTGTGTTGATTTTGTAGCCTGCTGCATTACTGAGTTTGGTTATTAATTGTACAAGTCTTTTGGTGGATTTGGGTGGGGTTTTTCTGTGTGGAGGATCATGTTACCTGCAGATAATGGTGATTTGACTTCTGCCTTTCCTTTCCTTTTTCTGACCTCATTAGTCTTGCTAGTCTTCACCTAATGTTGCACCGGAATGGTGATCTTGCTTGTCTTCTTTGTCACAGATTTCTATTTTTTTTTTGTTTCAATTTTTTTATTGTTTAAATTTAACAATGGTTATATTACATGTTTTCATCATCAGATCAGTTTAGATTAATACATATGGGTACATAAGATTGATCAAACAATTAAACATTAACCTTTCTAAATCCACATTACTATTTTTTTTCTTTTCCCCTTTCTTTTCTTTGAAACAGATTTCTATTTTTTTTCCTATCTTGAGCTCAGTTTTCTTACATTTTTTGACTTCATAAAGGGGACACTATTTTTAAGCCTACTTTTTAAAAAGTTTGTGAAGGTACATGTTTAATGTATATACTTTTGTGTTATATTGACCCTTTTATCGTTAAGCAGTGTTTCTTATAGTAATCTACATGTTTGTCTGCTATAATATTGTTTTGTTTTGTGGTACTGGGGTTCAAACTCAGGACTTTGTGCTTGCCATGCAGGTGCTTATGCCACTGAGCTATATTCCCAGTCCTCTACTTTATGTTAATATAACAACTCCAGCATTCTTAGGCTTATTATTGTTTAATGTATTTGCTTTTATTCTTTTATTCTCACCCTATGTATGTTTATATAGAGAGTGTTTCTACTTTCAGTAGCATGGGTTGAGCCTTATATCTCTTCTGATAGTTTCTGCCTTTTAATTGAAATATTCACTCCATTTATTTTTATGTGATTATTAATATTTGAATTTATTTCTGCCATTTTGCTATTTTTCATTTTTCTCATCAGTTTTTTATATGAATTTTTTCTTTCTGTTGGGTTGACTATTTTCTGAGATTATATCCTAATTTCTCTCTTTTTAAAAAAATTTTATTTATTTATTTTTCTTGTTTCAGAACCTTTGTTTGTTTATTTACTCGTTTTTATGGCTGGCTCAGCCCGCCCCGAGGGCAGGGCTGGCACAGCATGTGGTGCCAGGGATCAAACTGCGGTCCCTGAAGCTGCCCAAGCTTTCCCAAGCAGGCGCTTTTTAGACCACTGAGCCATCCCACCAGGCCCCTAATACCTCTCTTAAGGCTTTTAAGAAATCACAGCAATTTAGCTGTGTGTAGTAGCTCATGCAAATTGTCTCAACACTCTGGGAGCTGAGTGACAGGATCCCAACGCTGAGCCCAGTCTGGGCATCTTAGTGATTTAAGGAGACACTGTCTTGAAGTAAATAAAAAAGGGCTAGAGGGACAACAGTGTGAAGGCCCTGGGTTCACCCTTCAGTGCTGAAGCAGGGTGGCTGCAAGGGTTGAAGACTGGCAACTTATGAGAGTGTCATTTCACTCACTTTTATCCTTTGAGATATATATCTATGTCTGTGTCTATATATCTATATATCTGTATATATATGAATTTTTTGAAGAAGTTAAAAGAAAAAAAATACAGTCTTTTATGCCCTCATTTTTACCATTTTGGGGAATTTTCATTTCTTCTTTTCATAGATCTGACTTATCATCTGGTGTCATTTCCCTTCGTCTGAGAGAGCTCAGTCCTTTGTCCTTTATATAGTTTAGGTCCACTGGCAGTGAAATCTCTATTTTTGGCTTATCTAATTTCATTTTGAGTTAAAGTTTTGCTTGACAGAAAACCGTAGGCTGCCAGTTTCAGTTTTTCTTCCTTTAGATGTTTTATTAAAAACTCATGCCATTGTTTTCTGTTTCTTGTGGCAGTCCGCTGTTCTGCGTCTGCATCTCGGTGGTGGTTTATGTGATTTGAGTGCTTTAGTCTTTTAGATGACTCGGTTTTTCTTGTTATTTACAGATAATCTGCAAAGTGGCTTCTGTGGTGAGTAAGAGCACAGTTGAGCGCCTGCTACTCCCTCGTTTCTGTGACCTGTGTGGTGATGGGAAGCTCTTTCAAGTTCGGAAGGTAGGAACCTAAGTTTCAAATTTTAGTTTCAAAATATTAATTAGGGGCTGGGAGTATAGCTCAGTGGCAGAAGTGCTTGCTTGGCAAATGCAAGGTCCCAAGTTCAATCTGCCGTACTGCAAAAAAGAAAAAGTTAAAATATTCAAAATCAGTTCCTCTAAAGTTTTTGTCTAGCTCTTCAGTAGCCATAGTCTGGAGGAAAATGTGGCCAGTAAACTGTGTTAGGAGTATTGGAACAGTGCTCTAGTGTTTATTTTAGTTAGAAAACACTCGCGGGACATGGAGATAAGAATCTTTGTGAGCAAATCAGTTGCTCTTGGGTGCTGGGTTAGAGGGGTAGGACCTTGCTGAGTGATGGTTCGGTATTGTTAGCCAGACCCGTGAGGTCTTTGATTTTGGGGGATGATTTGTGTCAGAACCCTCTTAGCTTTGCTGAACCTTTCAAGCCCAGCACCCACTTCCCTGTTAGTTGCTTGCCACTTTGTTGTCAGATTCTTGCCTTGAAACCCTTTACTGTCCTTCCCTAAGCAGCCTCAGCTTCCACCTTGCTGCCTGCAGGCCTCAGTCCTCTGGTTTCTCCCCATAGTGCATGGCCTAGGTGCTGCCTCCCTTAATAGGCAGACTGTAATATGTCTCTTTTCTCCCTGTCATCAACCAAATGCATTATGTACCTGGATTAGTTAGGAGCCAGAAAAACCCTAGAATTGGGTACCTTGTAAAGGTTGTATTTGGATGCAGCAGAGGCACCTGGCAAGGTGCTGTGTAGGTGCTAGGCTCGTTAAGGGCTTGTTAGCTCCCCCATGAGAGGAATGATTGCTTTCCAGGTCCCTGCTTATTAGTTCTTATAATTTGTTAAGATGAAAAGGAAAGCTAAGAATAATGGCTGTGTCTTTTGCATTCTTAAGGTGTGTGCTACAAATTTTGGTGATGTTTGTCATGCTGTTGGACAAGAAGCCACAGAGAAATTTTTGGTATGTGAACTTTTTCAGTCCTAATTGCTGATCTACTTCTTAGTGCACTTTATGTTGTTCAGAATAGCAGCTCAGTTTTACATTCATCAGTATCCAGTTTCTTAGCAGTTACCGTTTTTTGCTAAGCATTAGACAGCTCTGGTGGGGAATGGGATGGAAGCAGCCTCGGGCCTCTTGCCCCTGGAATTTGCTCTTGCCTTTTCATGTTCAGAGTCCTTTGCCTCTTGCCATTTGAGCTGCCCTGTGCCTACTGTGCTGCTCATTCTAGTATGCTATCACCTTGACCGTTGAGCCCCAAAACTATTGGGATATTTTCCTTGCTTGGTATGTCCCTGATACTTCTCTGGTTCATTACCTCTGTACTCTTTCTGCCTTACTCCCCATTGCCTTTCTCAGTTCTGTACACTACCCTGGTCTGTGTGGACTTTACCTCTAGCCAAGTATATAGGTCCTGGGGGACCTGGGGGTAGATGGAGAGCCCATTCATTTGCATATTTGATAAATTCTCATCTGATTCTGGTGCACAACACAGTTGAAAACTATTTCACCAGCCAGCCAGGGGCTTTCAGCTTCATTGAAGTTTCCTACTAATTTACCTCGTAGGCCTCTGCTTCTTACTGCCTCTGCCCACTCAGTGTCTTCCCTGCCTGATGGAACCCAGCTTGAGTCCACTCTATAACGTTCTCTTTGTCCAGACTCCCCTCCCCACTGTACCACAGTGTTTCCCTCTCCCCTCTCCACCCCTGGCTTTTGTTCAGATAGCCCATGACCCCTTAAGAGCTGATGCATGGGGATCTTATGGGCAGAGCCCATCACAGTCCTTTGTGTTTCCCCAGTGCTCACCAGGTGCCTGACACCTAGAGGACAGCTGAACTCTCAGAATCTACTTGTTACTCTTATTTGATGGCATGTACCACCTGTATGGTTGGAATTTAACCTCAAAAAGTATAAACTTTAAATTATTTTTAAGATCTCAGCTCAGAACTTCATTTGTTTATTGGATGTATAGGCCATGCCTATACATAGAACATAGTTCTAACCCAAGAATAGTTTTGAATAGTTTACTGCTCTGAGGACTGTTACCTTTTACTTACGTGTCTGAATAAAGAACAGCAGTGACCAACATGGTAATCATTGAGTAGGTAGATATTTTTTATGATTATGTGATATTCCCATTTGGGAAACATTTTAGACTATATTACATTGTGATATTAAAGTCAGAGCCTTTTAAAAGATAATTTGTAAAAGAAAATATAATCATGACCTCCATGTAAATATAGACATATGTCAGAGATTATATTTATTTATTTATTTATTTATTTTTTATTATTATTATTTTTTTTTTGTGGGACCAGGGTTCGAACTCACGACCTTGCACTTGCCCAGCAGGCACTTGTGCCTCGGAGCTATCTCCCCAGCCCCTGTCAGAGATTATATTTAATAGCTAGGCATGGTGGCACAAGCCAGCATTTGGGAAGCTGAAGCAAGAGGATTGTTATGAATTCAAGGCCAGCCTGACCTATATAGCAAGACCCTCTGTCAAAAACACACCCACAAAAAAAAAAGCAACAACAACAAAAAAAGCAAAAACACACATACACAAAAGAAAAAAAAAAAACTCCCAAGATTCTATTTAATTCATTTATGCATTGAGGGAAGCCAGTAAGATGTTTTATGGTGACTTCAGAGTACCTCATGTTTCTAGTCAAATCAAGGAATTCCAAAGGAAACATAGAAAAAGATTCAAAACTGGTCAGAAGGGCCAGCAAGTAGCAGATTAAAGCACAGTCTGAGGTGATCCTGAACATCCTGTAGACCCTTCCCTAAGATACAAAAAAAAAAAAAACTGATCAGGGTCTAGGATGTTAACCGATTACATTCTATTGCATGCAGTTCACATTTCTGCAGCAGGAATTATATGCGTTATTCTCAGCTTGTAATAGCTTTCTGTCTCTGCAGAGTTGTGTGATGCCTGGTCAAAGGTAGTGAGTGACAGTTGAGCAGGCTAATTGCAACATCCACTAAGTTTCAGTTCTTTATAATCTGTACTTGTCTTTCATGTGATGGATATGTCATCCTGCATTTTTGGAGTTTTCTGTATTTTATTAAGTTTATCCAAGTCACTTAACTAAAGGTAGTGGGTGAAGAAAATGTTAATTTACTTGTCACACTTTCTGTATGTCTCAAATGATTCTTTTTGAGTCCTTTTAAATTTCCCTTTGTTCTTGTTTTTCGGACTGTCTTTACTACCACATTAAGATAGGTTCTTCCCATCCTCAGAGTAATCAAATTTAAGTAACTGTTTTTTGTTTTATTTTTGCTAGCTCCCCAAATTTTTTGAGCTCTGTTCAGATACTGTATGGGGTATGCGGAAGGCCTGTGCGGAGTGCTTCATGGCTGTGTCCTACAACACCTCCCCTGGGGTCCGCAGGACCCAGCTCTCGCCTCTCTTCATCAGGCTCCTCAGTGACCCCTGCCGATGGGTAAGTGCTGTGGGCACTGTCCATCTATCCAGCTGTGTCCAGCTTCTGGACCTTGCTTCAGTTTCTGGACTTGTATTTTGTCCTTTCAGTGACTGATTGGCATTATTATATTTAGATCTCGTGCGTTCTAAATCTAATTCTAGGGTCACTGAAATCTGCAAAACATGGAGGTGAATATTGAGGAAGCATACCTCAACATTTACAGCAAGTGAATGTCATAAGATTGGAATTGAGAGTGTGTAGCCTTTGTGTTACTACTGCAAACCCACCTATGAAGATCAATAAGTAGTATTTGTTATGGAGTCAATATTTTAAAAGAATAAAAAAGTATATAATGGGGCAAAATCTGCTTATTTTCTATGGAAAAATAGTTTCTTTAGAATTTAAGGACTAGAATAGGAGGGAATAAATTTGTATAGACCCAACTTGGTGGGTGTCTGGGATCAGCTGTATATCTCCGCCTGGGGTCAGCCTGGCCTCCACTACACTGTTCTTCTCTCTGTTGTAGGTACGTCAGGCTGCCTTCCAGTCCCTTGGCCCCTTCATTTCCACCTTTGCAAATCCCTCCAGGGCTGGCCTGTACATCCGAGAGGATGGCACCCTGAGCATGCGACCACCAAGCCAGGATCTGGAGGCTGATGCTGCCTCTGGTTCAGCTAGTCCCAGTGCTTGTGGGGACACCTCTCCCACCAGGTATGCTCCCAGCAAGATCATTGCCAGAACTCCTGCTTGAACTCAAGCATCCACCTGGAATTCTAGCAATTATCTTGTCTGGAATTTTAGTAATAGTGACCTTCTGGGCAAGATGGAATATTAGAGCTTTAATTATGTAAAGAAGCAAAAAGTAATTGCAATAATGATTTTGAAACCTGACTACTGGGTAATAAATAATGAAGCTACTGTGTCTCCTAAATTTAGATAAAATATTCATTGAGGGTAATGATTAAATAACCTATAAAGAAAATTTTCTCTTACTTTTTGATTAATGAAGTTCTTTGGGTAATTTACATAGGGCAAAATGAAAATTCTCCCAAAGTCCTGTATTCTTTTATGAAGTAGAATGTTCAGTGCCCATAAAGGGGACATTCCTGGACACAGTTAATAAGCCCCACAGTACTTTGCATAGTATGTGATCTTGGGCTTTTCATGTCTTTCTTGTAAGGACAGTGTACTCACCACCCAACTTGCAGTAGTTTATGAGTGTCTTCCCACTGCTGGTTGTACGCAGGAGTGTGAGAACAGACAGCCATACCTGAGATAGTGGAGATCTGCTTAAGATGGCTTTAGCCTTCCTTTTTTCCTTTCTCTGTGAGAATTCATCAAGTTCCTGCTAAATGTTAGGCCCCAGTGCCACAGATGTGATTGGAAGGTCAATCACTCCAATATCATTAAAAAGTTTAGTGAATATTATTTTTTAAATTTTTACAGACTTATTACAGTAAAAGATACATTACCATCAAATTTCCCTCAAAACGCTTCCTCTTGCTTTGAACATGCATATCCTATCATTCTTAGCATTTTCTGAAGCAGTTCGGGCAGTCTTTTGTTTCTTTAGTTGTACTCTCATGGCTGCCTCAATATCCTGTATTCTTGAAAACTTTTTTACCTTTTATAGTCATGTTGACTTTTGGACTCACATAGTGCTGGGTGCAGTGGATAAGGCAGATGAAGACACACCATGTTTTCAAGTCAGCCTTTCCATTGGGTGGCATTTGGGAGAAGCATTCACTGCATTTTTCTTATCATACCTGATAAAGACATTCCCAAAGGAAGACTTCAGGACTGCTTCAGAAAGTGGCAAGAATGACGGGAAAATATGTGTGAAAAGTAAGTGGGATGATTTTGAGGAAGATTAATGGCAGTATGTCTTTTACTGATACGCATTTTATTTACTATTTGCATACAGTTTGATCACCCTATTGCCTATCAAGACTTGCAAGATGGGTAACACATAAGTAGCCCTTGCCAGGTCCCACGCCTTTCTATTTCCCAGTGGAGGCACTGCTGGGCACTGCAGCAGCTGGGACACAGCAGCACTTGAACTCAGTGCAGGGTGGGCTGAACATCCATGCAGCATCTCCCATGCACATCATACTTCCCTTGGGGCAAAGGGAGCCACTTTGATCTCTTCCTCACTCGTAAGGTTTTCATTTCGTGAGACCAGGGTCGCCAGGGGGCTAGAAGCGAGTTAGGGGAACAGTGTTGAACTTGTGAGGATTCAGCTCTCAGGTTCTCTGTGTTACCTCCTTGACTGTATTGTGGCACTGAAAGTCTGCTTCCCCCAACAAGGTGTGTGCATAGAGAACCAGATCTGTGTTCGGGAGGAACACCAGCAGAAACCGGTGCTTTCCAGCATGGCGATAGCTCTTCTGATGGCCTCCCAGAAAACCCAAAGCAAAGTCCTGCTTTGACTAGGCTTTTCCCGGGGACCAGTGTGATCTCAGAACTCTCCCCTGCTAATGAGTCCCCGATCAACAGCCACCCAGGGAATTCAGAAGATGTGTTCAGCAATGTCCTTTATTGGCGAACTCCTCTCCCTGACATAAGCAAGGACATGGAGCTGTATCTGATTGAGTCTGGGGTTCAAGAAGAAGGCTGCCCAAGACCTGAGACTGCATACAGCAGCTGTATGGCCAGGAATGAGATTCAGAAAGTCCTCAAGAGCTTACAGGAGCATATGATAAATGACCCAGATGTTCAAGGTAATTTCACTGTCACAAAGGAGAAGATGGGACAGAAAGCCTCGGTGTTGTACATTGTGCCTGGCCACTTCCTTCTTCCATAGGCCTGTGTCCTGATGCATGTGTGTCCTGTGTTTATTTGTACTGTATTGTGTCGGGGGAAGAGGCTGGTTCCATCTCACCAGGGCCAGTAGGGGCAGAGACATTTGCACATGGGACCTGTGTGAGGACAGTGGCTCCTTCTTCTGCCAACAGATGTGCACAGCCCGAAGTCAGTTCTAATAGAATAGATCTGTAGCAGTTGACGCAGTGGAAGTTTCATTAGCTTCAGGGGTGCTATGACATCATTTCCCATGTCTAATGCCCTTTCTGGTTATGAATGGCTAAGGGTGGTGTTCCTTAAGGAGCTTATTAAATCATCCTTTAGCTAAATGCTAAGGTTTCTGTCTTTGTACTGCTTGGAAAAGTACAACTTCTTCTTTGGGGTATTTTTCATTTTATGACTAGTGCTCCCACTGAGCGTCTGATCTGAGAGCCAGACCTTGCAATCCATATCCATTATCACGACTCTTCTTTCTCTAAACAGTGCTATATTTGTATTTTTCCTTGAGTTGGAGAAATTGGAAAAAACAACACTTGGTGCTGTTGCTGGACAAAGATTTGTGAAGCTTTCGGGAAGGGAAATGTGAAGATCCAGTTAGCCTTGTGATTATTCTTTGTCCTTAAGCTTATGAAGGAAATTAAATCAGTGTTTGCCGAAGGAATGAGCACGTGTAACATATCACGTCTAATAGCCATAGACAAAGGTCTGGTTTTGGAAAACACATTACTGGATTTGTCTGATCCACAGTGTTAGGACCTGAGCTGGGGCCAGGCAACAGGGTTGGGCACGTTTTGCCCTGGGGCTCCTGTTGAGGAGACTGCAGCAGTCCCATGCAGGCAGTGGTGAGGACGGGGACATGATGTGTTCAGAGGCATGGGCAGGAAGCTGATCTTGCCCCAGGATGCAGCAGATGACTGGGAGAAAACATCACAGGGCAGGTGGAATTTGACCTGGGCTTGCAGAGGATGAGAAATGACTTCCAGGGAGTTGCTTTAGTTGCCTGAAGCCTCTGTTCCTGATGTGTTTTGTGTATATGCTACTTAGTTTCTTTGTAAGAAAGAATGTATGTTTTACTTAATGTCTTTGTAAGATCTTTCCTGGAGGTCTTAAGAGGATCTATAATCCCAAAGGATTCAGAGAAAAGAATGACATTTTCGTGAGCTCCCATGGCATGGAATGTCCCTCAGGCTATTGGGAAGGACAAGATGTGCTTCCCAAAGGAGATGGGAGTTGCACTGGGTGCGGTGGGACTTGTCCTCAGCCAGCTGCAAACCTTTTAATGAGTTTTGGGCTATGTTGAATCTAACCAGTGGAAATAGGATGCCAAAGGTAGTTTGTGTGTATTGCATTTGGACACATGAAAACATGCACTTTTATTTTTATAGAAGGATATGCGGAATCTCTCACCTTTGCTACTGTACAGTCTCAGTCATTCCATAGATAGAAAGACAGGTAGCCCTGGGAGCTTAGTAAGATCATTACTGACTAAATGGGTTTAACTTGTGCACAAGTACACTCTGCGTGTGTGTGTGTGTGTGTGTGTGTGTGTGTGTGTGTGTGTGTGTGTGTGTCAGAGGAGATACATCCTATTTTATAAATGGGGAGAAGGACATCCCATGCCAAGGTGGGGTTCCTCTCAGCCATCGCTGTCCAGTAATGTTGTATCTTCTGTGAAAGACAGTGGAGTCAAACCAGTTTGCAGTTAAATTCTAGAAATTGCATGAATTCACTCTCTGCCATTATTAAAAGATGTAAATGACTGTTAGTGACACAGAACATTTATACTGCTAATAACCCCAACGAACCAGTTCTTGTCAACATCAGAGGAGAGGGAAGGTACTTTCTGGTCCCCACCCGCTTCCATAGAAGAGAATCAAACCAGTTTCCTCATTGCAGCTTTTCAAGTTCAGATTTTATGTTTCTTACATAGCTTGAGCTTACTTCAAATGATCGCTAATAATGGCCCTAACTTTGTACCTTGCTGCGGGGGCGCTGCCACGCAGTCTTGGGTGTGGGAACAGGTGTGCCACTGCCCACATCCCATGGCACAGTGCATACTTCTCTGAAATGAGCCCCTGCAAGCCACATGAAGTTATTCTTACAGTTCTTGAAATTTCTCTACCTGCAGCTCAGGTTCAGGTTTTATCTGCTGCCCTGAGAGCTTCCCAGCTGGATTCCACCAGTGAACCCGAGAGCAAGCTGCCAGAAGGCCTAAATGAAGTATCCATTTCAGATCCCAGCTCTGCTTCCAACAGTCAGATCCCTCCATCAGCTCCATCACTTCAGAACGAGCTCTCTCTGGCCAGGATATTACAAAGCACAGTAAGTATTTGCCCTATCCCTCAGCCACTGAGGATGTGACAGAAATCACAAAGCTGAATTTTCTTTTATTAATATATCCCCATAGAGAAGATAAATGGCAAGTTTCATTTCATTCTTAAGGTCATGTTTTGGATAACTAGACAACCAATCAATCAGGTGATTGATAACTCTGATTCTCTTCTATGGAAGCGGGTGGGGACCAGAAAGTACCTTCCCTCTCCTCTGATGTTGACAAGAACTGGTTCGTTGGGGTTATTAACAGTATAAATGTTCTGTGTCACTAACAGTCATTTACATCTTTTAATAATGGCAGAGAGTAAATTCATGCAATTTCTAGAATTTAAAGTTGACAGAGGCCTCAGAGAATGATTATTACACCTAGCTCTTCACTTTATAGGAGCCTTTTAATACCCGTCTGCCCTAGCAGTGGCCCTAGCATGCTGCTCTTCAGAGGGTAGATTTTGAAAAACCAGCAGTGCTTGCATGCTTTCTGCAGCTCTGATCCAGCTCTGTTTAAGACTGGGGCCTGGAAGCTAGCTAGGGAACAGCATGGCCTGTGACTTCCCTGAGTCTCTTCAGAAGCTGAAGGTTCCTTCTTGCTAAGCTTGCGCTTGGACCACCTTAAGCTGGGGCCTCTCACAGGGAGTGGTAAAACTAGAGCATTAAAACTAGGGTGTTGTCTGTGATTATGGAAGTCAGGGTCAAATTAATACTTTCTCTTTACTGTAGGCCATGACAGGCTCTTCAGACTCATGGTCTTCCAGGTGAGAGTAAAGAAATAATGCTCTGTTCATATAGTTCATAATTTAGCTTCAGTGATTAGACTAACTTGTCACCTATTGCCCTTTAGAGTAAATCAAAATAGGAAAAAAAAATGCAAAAACTTGAATATAAAATGTTTAGAATCAGTTATCACTGATTAGTAAGACATGAGATGATGTCTTTCGTGTTTTGCTGGTTTGTTTCTAAAAAAATGGCAAGAACTCATGTTGTTACCCTTGTTCTTTACTATAGAGAGCATGTGTAGGAAGTGGAAAGGCTGCATTGATTTTGATGGGGTGTAATTTGGGTATTTATCACAGAAAACAGAAAGGAAGGAAGGGAGAGAAAAAGAACAGATTCAGCTCAGTTAGGGCCTTGAGTTAAGAGATTTGAGAGGCATTGTACCCCAGCCCTCTGTTTTGATGGCACAGGAGTTAGTGCTCTTACCTTTGCTGCTTGGCTTTGAATTCTGGTGGGATCAAGCTTGAGACCTCCAGCGGCAAAAGAAGGGAGAAGAACCAGAAACTTAGAGCGCTTGGACAGTGCATAGGAGGCTGCCCATGCAACACAAACTAGGAAGAAGTAGCGCCACGGCGGGAGGCTCCGGGACTAGGGAGCTGAACACCTCTGTGCTGACTGCCCCAGCCACTGGTGATGCTGCTCAGTTCTGCATGAAGTGCTCAGTGGAGGAGGGTCTGGGTCTCCCATTCCGCTCTTCTGGAGAGCATGGAAACCATACGGCAGAAGTCTGTCTTTGTGTCCTGTCCCCAGGCCCCCTCTCTCTGGCTACGGCTTTTTGTACATTTATGGGTTTAGCATGGTGGAGTAGGCACAAAACACAAATTTCCTGAAGACTGGATTCTTCTAGAAAAGGCAGTGCAGGGCAGTGAGGGGTGAGTGCACAGAGAGCTTTTGCAAGTGTGCTGCCCTGAAATGAACTCTTGGGTCTTAACTTGGCTGCTGAAGCAAGTGCCATATGTAACAGTGGCACTGAATGCTTTGGAATAAAATTAATTTCTAAAATGACAATAGTGATTCCAACCACACGTTTTATATGTGCATTTATTAACTTGGGAAAATTGAGGTTACCATACCCAAGAGAAATCTTAGGTTATCATTCACAAGTATTTCTGTTCTATCCTGTATTCTGTTAAAATAAACAGTACCTTCCAGTGAAAACCTTGGGAATTGAAGGCTCTGGTAGCATGCCTCAGAGTAAACGAAGCATCTATCAGTATATTAATCGACTTTCCCGGATCATATATTGAGCTGATTTGTCAGACTCTATTAGGATGGGAGACAGTATGACATTTCAAGTGCAAGTTGGAAATCCATGTTATGGTTGCAGGAGAAGGTCAGGTTCATCTCAGGTAATGTTAATCAATGATCAGAGACCAGTATGTCACTGCTGCATGTTCTCGCTCATTTTAATTGTTAACCTGATGTAGAGGTTCATCACCAAACATTACCAGTGTTTGTGTATGTGAGAGCGGCACATAGTTTGTTAAGTAAACACTCCTTTATCAGCCACATCTCTTCATTCGGGTTCACTGTTCCCCTCCCCATGCGGTCCCCTCAGTTTTCTCTTAGAAGTCAGTGAGATTTGTTGATTCCTGAGCAAAACTGTAGATACTTGCTCGCCATTTCTTATAAGCTGCATTGTTCCTCCTGGGATGGTGTGCCATAACCATGTGAATGTTGTCCAAAGTGTAGGCTAGCCATACAGGGGAGATTCTGGGGCTAAAGACTAGTAGATGTAGGCCCAGGTTATTGGTGGTCACCAACTTTGAGGTCAGCCTTTACTCCTTTTTGAGGACCTGACACACCCTTGAAATTAAAGTGTATGAAATGTATTACCTCTGGCTCTTAAAATGACTGGTCTGTCAGTATGCAAGTGTGATTTTTAACATCTGGAACGATACCACTGACTTCAAGGCATGTTCTTAGGTTGGCTCGCAAAGGCATTTCTGGCAAGAAAGAGGACTCTGCAGAAGGAATGGTAGCATGGCTTCCTCCTTTGGCATAAATCACTAATGTGTCACTCAACTTGTAGGATCCTGGTGAGGCCAAAAATGGAACCAGTGACCATTTGGAGACTCGGCAGAAGCTCAAACCAACTACCCTTGAAGAGAGTAAATCTAATTTACAGGTTTGTTACTTGAAAAGAAAAAAAAAAAAAAAAAAAAACTTATGCTTTCATATTTTCTGAAAGTCTAAGAATGGGCATTGAAGCTGGCTGTGGTGGCAAATGCCTGTTAATTCCAGTACTCTGGGAGGCTGAAGCAGGAGAACCACAGCTTTAAGCTTCTGTGAGGGCAGCAAGTTAGCAAGATACTATCACACATACACAAAAAGGCCAGAAATTGCAATACTGCTTAGTGAGAAGGCCTTGGGTTTAGTTCACGGTACTACCAAGAGCAAAGGAGGGAGAGAGGGAGGGAAATTAAAAGCCACTGTTTTTCTGGCACTATTAATTATATATCTTAGTTTATATGTCACTGATATTTCCTCTTTAACTTAAGAAAGTAAATTCTGGTATTCTGTTTAAAATCCTGTGAACAATCTTGCGCACTGTTTTAATAAAAACTAACCAATATAAGAACTTCCAAGAACACTGATGTTTAGAATCTGTGCATATCAACCTTTTTTTTTTTTTTTTTTGTCTAGGAAGCTAACAATCTCTTCTGTGGAACTGTGTTTAAGTTTGTTCTTTCTTATGGATGAGCTTCTTGTGCCTAGTAATTTCCCTTAAATGTTTTAAGTGATCATGATGCATTGTGTTTACAGAGATAAATGTGAATAGGCAGGGTCCTATGGAGCTGGAAAAACAGCGTCTTAAATATGGGTCTTGGGCTCTAGATTCCTGTGCAGATGTAAGCAGGGCAAGGGCATCTCCACACTGCAGAGCTGGATGGGCACACTAGCAGATGGTACTGCCTAGACCAGAGATGGAGAAGCTTCTAGAGCTTCCACTGATGCAAACAGCCTGCTATGACATGTGTGCCTCAGGTTCACCACCATTAGGCTAGACTGTTTTCTGTGATGCCAGATGTACCAGCCTAGAAAAAATAAGAATAGGGATTTCATTAACTTCTGTTGGGATTGAAACCTCAGTCTCTGGGTAAAAACAAGCTTGTCAGCCCAAAGCTCTTTGGCTTAGGTAGACCTCTTGTTCCTCTCATATTTCTGCAATGCTGTTTTCACCTTAAAATTCCATTTTCCTTAAGCTGATTCCTTTCTTTGACCTTATTTCCTACAAATCTGAGGTTTCCTTTCTCTCTTATTTCCTAGGATGTAATTCCTCAGCCTCTGCTAGATGAGTTTGTATCCATGACGGACCCTGCTCGAGCCCAGACCGTGGACACTGACATAGCCAAACAGTGTGCCTACAGCCTCCCCGGGGTAGCACTGGCCCTAGGGAGGCAGAACTGGCACTGTCTGAAAGGCACCTATGAAACGCTGGCTTCTGATGTCCAGGTAGAAGCAGCCATTTCAGAGTCAGGCAGTTATTTCATTGGGAGCCAGAGGGAATCTGGTGCAGGAAGGCTCGTTGACCTGGGCCTCGTGTGCGCGCACAGCGGCATATGCACTGGTCTCTGATGAAATGAAGCTTTGAGTGGCTCACGCCTGGCAGCATCCATTTTGCTTCAGAAATGCCGTGTGAGATGTGAGGGATGTTGAATTCCACTTGCTTGTTGTAACGTATTTGTCTGCTCTGCCCCCCTAGTGGAAGGTCCGTCGGACCCTTGCGTTCTCTATTCATGAGCTGGCTGTGATTCTTGGGGATCAATTGACAGCCGCTGACCTGGTGCCCATCTTCAATGGATTTTTAAAGGATCTGGATGAAGTACGCATAGGAGTACTTAAACATCTGTATGATTTTCTAAAGGTAGGAAGAAGAGGTGAAAGCAAACCAGGAAAACCTCTCCTTACAGCTAGTTTTGTTAAACCCTGAATAGGTGTAGTGTCAGTGAAAAAAAAAAAAAAATGCAATTGCCTGATTTCTTTAGTAGAAATGCACCATCCACTATTTTAAAGTGGCTATTCTCTCATTTATGGACAGTATTTTTTCTATCTTTCCTTCAACCCCTCCTGTCCTTTGGAGCTGTGGTTCTGTAGAGGGTGGTCAGTGTGTCACCCATCACTCTGTGCAGGGAGAAACCCTGGCCAGAAGTCACCCGGAAAAGAGCCTGGGCTGAGTCGTCTCAGTTCTTCAGGAAGGGCTTTGTCTGCAGCGTGGTGCTGCTTCCCTCCTTCCATTTTTTTTTTTTTTTTCCTCTTTCTTGTCCTTAAGGAATGATTAGTGTAACAATAAGAGTTTAAAAATGACATACAGATACTAATGATCTACAGCCACCTGGCCCAGAGCTGCCCTGCAGGGCTGTGGGGCACAGCTCTCTCTCGGCAGACTCCCCTGCCGGTGCAGAAGCCGTCGCAGCCGAACAGCAGCAGTGGCCTCCGCCTTGGAACGTGCAGCAGTGCTGCTTCACGGGCAAATGATGAAAGGAGGAAGTCCCAGGGGGCGTGTAGGAATACACAAGCACACACACCCACCAGGAAAAAGGCTGGGCACGTGCAGCGTGCACGGATGCCTGTTAGCTGCAGTCGTTAGCTTACAGCCCCGCAGGGCCGCGGGCTGCAAGGGCGCAGGCCGTGTAGAGCCCCTGCTAACGATGGCTGTATAATCTGCAGCAGAATGAAAGGGGGCTCTGGGCTCAGTTGGAGGGATATATTTTTACTGCTCTATATCTATACATTTTTAACAATAGTTGCTCCATGAAGACAAGAGGAGAGAATATCTTTATCAGCTTCAAGAATTTGTAGTGACTGCTAACAACAGGAATTGGAGGTTTCGGTATGAGCTAGCAGAGTAAGTAAAATCCTGTTTGGGGCTGTGAGAAGGCAGGTCAGAAGGAATAATGATTAATTTTTCTACCTGATAATTGATTTCTAAAACAGCAGTAATAATGTTCTTTTAGATAAAGAGATTATGTTTTATTAAGGTATAGACTAAATTTCAAAACTGTAAGTTACAGATATCCCGGTCTCTGGGGAAACATTCATTTTCACATGAAGACAGGGCTGGAGTCACTCTGGAATTAGAGTGTTCTGCTGTTCTCTAAGGCAATTTATTTGAACCAAATAAAAGATGAATCACCCACTCTTCAATATTTTCCTATTAATCGGAGCAGTTTTGCAAGGCTTTCTTGAACATTCTGAGCACAATCCTCTCTGTAGGGTACATTGTGCTTTATGTACTTCAGCTTCTAAAGAAAATTGGGTGACAGTGAGAGATCTGAAAAGGTCTAACCCAACTGAAACGATTATTAAATAAAAATGTCGCCCAAGGTGGCTCATATCTGCACATCATTCCGTGTGGAAGGAGTTTTTATTCAATTCCATCTTGTACAGGGAAAGGAATGTTTGAGGTCCTGGTGATTTTAGACAGTATCATTTAAAATAACTCCCATTCTCAAGGAATATAATGTGCTTTCATTATGTAGAGTGGATTTGTTTGTGCTGATGGTTGTTTGGGTTTTAGTTTCTGCCTTGTTGAGATTCATTTTGATATCTTTTCATTTTTCTTATCCACAACTAGAAATCTCAAATAATTGTCTTCCCCAAAGAAATTCATCAGGCTTTTGCAGCTATTCAGGATATGATTTGGCTGATGCCAGGGGCACGCTGGAAGATTTTCTTTTTTCTGTGAGCTTTAATCATTATGCTTAATTTGAGAGATTGAGGTTTAGTCATTATGCTATGTTCCAGGCATACTATTCCAAAAGAATGGAGAAAAACAGGCTCCGGTTTTCTATGACTGCACTGCGACCTCTAGCGGCCGGCTATGGCAGGCCTCGTCCTCGGCCCGGCTGGGCTAACGCTTTGCCGAGCAGCCGCCGGCTCCATCCCCTCGGTTATCTCCCTCGAGCGCGCCTATCTTCCATCTCTGCCTCGCTTATTGAAGCCTGAGCAGCAGATAAGAATTCTGTGCTCCCATGCCCATGATATTGGTATCGTGCTTTTTTTTTTTTTTTGAAAACAGTGCTTTTTGATATGAAAGTATTCACCGGCACTCCTGGCTTCTGGCTCTAACTTCCTCCCCATCGCTTTTTCATTTCCTTTGGTTACCAGGATGAAAATCATGCCATTTATTTTCCTACCCTTCTCCCCCAGCCCCATTTAGAAAATAGCGAGAGCCTTCGTAGTGGGTTTTCTCGGCCAGCTGTCACAGTGCTTTTTTCCCTTTTGTTTGCCGCAGGGAGAGCTCGCGCGCTTGGTTCTCGGCAAGCGGACCTCGCGGCTCCTCGCGGCTCCTCGCGGCTGACAGCCGAGCGGCGAAGCGGGCAGCCGACCGCAGCGCCACGCTTTCCACGCTTGCTTCGGCGTGGCTGCAGCGCCCAGGGGGCTACAGCCCGCCGTCCTCCTTCGATCTTTGGGCAGGAACTTCAACATTTGCGCTGTTTTTATATTTAATTGCGTTTTTAAAAAAATTATGTGCTTTTCAACTGATAACCTAAAATAAAAATATTAAATCTATGTCCATAAATTTCTCAGCCTGTATTTTACAAAGAAAATTTATTTCCTTTTTGTTTGGTGTGAATATTTGATGAATTAATTTTTTTTCATATTTCTTCCCATGGCTTGTTCACGTAATTTACTTGCTAATGGGATTGTTCAGCTCCTGCCAGCTCAGAGGTTTATTTCCCAGCCTGACTGTTTTTATCTATGGGAGGAAATGAAAGTAAAGAATCAATAAGTTGTTTTTTGGACCAAAAATCATTCTGTTTTTTTCTTTCAGACAGCTGATACTGATTTTGGAACTCTATAACCCCAATGATGTTTATGATTATTTAATGCATATTGCCTTAAGATTATGTGCAGATAAAGTGTCTGAAGTTCGGTGGATCTCCTTCAAACTAGTAAGGAATCACTACCTTTTCTGTCCCTGAGTTCTAAATAGGAATATTTATGAATATCCCATTTTAACTCCCTTTTTTTTCTTTCTGGATCTAGTTTTTCAGTTCACCTATACAATGGATTTTTGAATTGTAAAGTTAAGAAGTCCATCGTAAAATTAAAAAAAAAAAGAAAGAAAGAAACCCCACAGTGTCAAACTGCAGGGCAGGGCCTCTGTTCACCTGTGTGTTGTGATGATGGAAAAAACAGATAAATTATTTTATATATCAGAACCTTTAAATAATTGGTTAGTGTTTTGGTTTTTGAAAAATACCTGCAGCTGGATTAGTAAGCAAAATTCCAGAATGGCAAAGCAAATGCTGTTTTATGTGACATCATACTGGCCGAATGCTGCCAAAGACTATCTCATTAGATAATAACTGATTTTAAGATACTTTGACAGTATTAAGATTTTATAAAAATGAGATGTTTTGAAAGGTAATAATTTAGTTTTGCACAGGAATATGTTCTAAAATTTGAGAGATTAGCTTAATATGTTTTGCTAATACCAGTACCTTAGATACTTTAAATTTTTATGAGGGTTTTACCTGAACTGCCATACATTTAAACATATTTTTCTCTGTGTTCTAATGATTACTGTGAAAAAAAAAAATCACTGTCTCTCATGCTTCTCAATTTATTTTAAAGGTAGAAAGGCAGGAAACTGTCCAGCCCCCACGTGCAGTAGTGTTCAGCATTCACAAGGACAGCATTGTTTTACAGGTGCTCTTCTGGCATTTTTCATAGGTTGTGGCAATTCTGCAGAAGTTCTACTCAAACAGCGAAGGTGCCTTGGGGTTAAATTTCATCAATGAACTCATCATTCGGTTCCGGCACTGCTCTAAGTGGGTTGGAAGGCAGGCTTTCGCCTTCATTTGTCAGGTTAGCACAGCCTGGGGAGAACCTGCCATGTGGATGCATTGCCATGCGGCACCATCAGACTCCAAGCCCTGGAGCCCTGGCCCTGCACATGGGCAGCGATTTCCCAGCCCTCTTCTCCCGCAGGGAATGGAGACCATGCCAGTGAGGGGAGAGCCATGCCCAGGGCTGGCACAGACAGTGGCCGAGCAGCTGCAGTGCACCACGTACCCTGTGCAGACATCTGCATGCAGCAGGCTGCTTCTCCCAGCCATGCCGTCTAGCCCCTGGCAGCCCTGTCGTATCCAGTGCTGGACCTTGCCCACTCTTGCCCCTCACCAGCTGGCAGCCTTGTTGGGGAGGGCCAAGCTGGGAGGGAAGGAGGGTAGGGCCCCTTTAGCCTCAGTCGGGGCCAGCTTATCCAGCTCCTCACCACCCTCTCTGCCAGCCATCTTGGAGACAAGACTTCTGCTTGGCTAGGCACACTGGCAGTGATCATGGCTGCCATTCCTTGGATGCCAAGCTTCCGGATGCCAGCATGTGGTTCTCTCTATGAGCTCCTATGTACTGGGCATGGTAAACTCACTTACATTTGAGCTACTGTTTTAGATGAAGTGTTTGAAGCTCAGAGAAGTCAAGTAACCTGGTTAGGGTCACACAGGAAGCATGATTGGTTTTTCCTTCTGAAGTTGAACATCAAAATTCTTCATCATACCCAGGGTCCAGCACATACAAGGAAAAGGGGAATGGTGTAGTGCATGTCCAGCCAGGCCGACAGGACTGCACAGCTGCGAGTGGGGGCTCGCTGATCCCAGACTGCAAATCTCCTCTCTCCCTTCATAATTCGAATATTTCCCAAAGGCTTCCGGAGTGCCCTCTGTTGAGCTAGAGGGGCGTTGTGGGTGCTCTAGCCATCCTCTTGGAGAAGAGCCAAGATTCAAGCCCCAAGCTGCAGAGCACAGCTTTGTATGAACAGAAGGTTGGGATTCCAGATCATTCCAAATGAAGTAGTTTTGCTTTTATTTTTTCATTCTTTAAGATTTTAAAAAAATCTGAAAACAAAAGGAAATGACCAACTAATTTTTTTTTAATTTTTTTTCTTGTTTCAGAACTTTTGTTTGTTTGTTTATTTATTTATTTATTTATTTATTTTTATGGCTGGCTCAGCCTGCCCTGAGGGCAGGGCTGGCGCAACATGTGGTGCCGGGGATTGAACTGTGGTCCCTGCAGCCGCCTAAGCTTTCCTGAGCAGGCGCTTTAGACCACTGAGCCATCCTGCCGGGCCCTGACCAACTAATTTTGTTGAAGAAAATTAATGGGATTTTTGTTTTACTCATTAATTATTAAGGATCTAGAAAACAAAACAAAACAAAGCAAAGGGTACCCAACAGCCCAGAATGGTCTTATTGATCAACATTGGAACACAGATTTAGGTAGATGTTACGAAGAGAGTACAGGGGCTGATTCCTAGTCAGACCCATGGGGGGTGAACAGTTCCACTCCTGCCCTGGGGGCTTGGCTTTGCAGTCACCAAGTGTGTGCCAGGTACCAGGCACTGTTTCAGGCACAGGACCCTGGCTGGGCACTGGAGCTCGTCTCAGCTCCAGGAGGGGCTTGTCCGACAGCTCCTGCATGAATCCACATGCCTCTGGTCCCTACTCCACTGCCACCTGTTGGTACACCTTTGGATGCCGTCACCATGTTAGCATTTTCTGACTGAACAGCTGGGCTTATTCTGATAACCAAGGCTGGTTGTGAAAACCAAGCAAGGTTTGTACACAAAACTCCTTGTAGGTAGCAGAGCACTATGCAAATGCTGGAGCGTGCGGTGTTCACAAGCTGCACAGTGCTCCGGGGACCAGGTGAGGCTTAGGATCTTGCAGGTCGACAGGCCCTGGCCCTCAGTGCCTTTGTCCTGGGACATACAGAGGTGAGATGAGAGCCCTTCCTGACCAGCAGAATGCAGCATGACAGAATTGGGATATAGCCACTGTGCATAAAGGGGCTGCCATTGTACCAGTGAGGAAGCAGTCATAGAAAGGGTCAGCCACTTGCCAGTGGCCAGGTGAGCTTTTAGCCTAGACAGATGAAGTCTCACTGCAGAGCCTATGCTTTCCCCTCAGGTTCTTAAACTATTAAAAAGTAGTGCTAAGGGGCCTGGCGGGATGGCTCAGTGGTCTAAGGCGCCTGCTTGGGAAAGCTTGAGCGGCTTCAGGGACCACGGTTCGATCCCCGGCACCACATGATGCGCCAGCCCTGCCCTCGGGGTGGGCTGAGCCGGCCATGAAAATGAGTGAATAAACAAGCAAGGGTTCTGAAACAAGAAAAAAATAAATAAATAAATAAATAAAAAGTAGTGCTAAAAGGTAGCAACAACATTACTATTAGTGATGCCTGCAGCCAGGCTCCCTGCTTGAGGCTTGAAGGTTCCCAGAGACATCTGCCTCCAGCCTTAGATCCTGAAACCACTGCTTTGCCTGAGAGGCAGATCTACTCATAGTGTGCTGGGTCAGTGCTGCTCACGCGGTGTGTCTCTCCATTGCTGCAGGCCGTGGTGAGCGAGGAGTGTGTCCCAGTGGAACAGTTTGTTGAGCACCTGCTTCCCAGCCTCCTGAGCCTCAAGTCAGATCCCGTGCCCAACGTGAGGGTTCTGCTGGCTAAGGCTCTGCGACAGACCTTGATGGCAAAGGGTACACATTCTCCTTAAACTTTGGCAGTGCCGAGATGTTCTCTAGGAAATTGGGACCATTGTCTAATAGCAGACCTGAGACATACCATGGAAATTAACATGCCAACTTTTATGTGTAACACTATTGTAAAATGACTAAGGAAATGAATGAATGGCATTCATCTTCAGAGAATTCTAGAAAGGAAGGAAACTTAGAAAGGCTTTTATTGTCATTACAGTACTAGGGATTGAATGAAAGGCCTTCACAGTAAGTTAAGGCCCCAGCTTTTGTTTTGTTTTGAGACCAGATCTTGCTAAGTTGCCTAGGCTGGGCTTGAACTCGCAGTTCTCCCTCAGCCTCCTGCAGTGCTGCGATTGCAGGAGTGCACTGCCGTATTTGGTGAAAGTTGTAAGTTTGAGTTACGATTTGAAAAATTAGGAAAGGTAACAAGCTTCAGCCTTAGCCACCTTAAACATATGGTATTTTGTAGTTAGTAAGAAGACATAACCCAACCTAGTTTGTCGTCTTAAACCTGAACAAGGCTCGATGTAAGCTGTGTTCTTTGGACATATTATTTGTACATCACAGTATATAAACAGCTTAAACTCTAAACAGGATATATAGATATATCTATCTATCTATCTATATATATGTATGTATTTTTTGCCATTTTACCCCTTGCCAACAATCGGTTTTCCTTCTGTATTCATTATATTATAAGGTCTTTTAGGGGAGAAAAAAGATATTAACAACTTTCAGTTACTATAATTTTGTTTGCTTGTGTAGAGACAGGGTCTAACTATGTAGCTCAGTCTGGTCTTGAACTCGGAGTGGTCCTCCTTCCTCAGCCTCCCAAGTGCTGGGATTGCAGGTGTGTACCACCGTGCCCAGCCAGTTACTATAGATTTAAAAATATGCATAGACATTGAGAATCCATGTTTAAAATTTAACACTTAAGGTATTTTATTATTTGAAAGGACTTATGGCTATGCCTTTTCTACCACAAATGATTTATTCTCCTGATAAACAGTTTGAAACAACAAAACCAAAACAAAACTAGAGTATGTTTTAGAACACAGTTCATGGCACATGTGACTCATACTTGTTCTTTCCTTAGCATATTTTAGAAATGCTGGTAACCCTCATCTTGAAGTCGTCGAAGAGACTGTATTGGCTTTGCAGTCTGACCGGGACCAGGATGTCTCCTTTTTTGCCACTCTAGAACCAAAGCAGCAGAATGTAACAGACACTACGGGCCTGGAAGAGGAAAACTAACTCCTTGGTGATGAACTGCAGGCTGGCCTCATGTTGGCACTTGTGTGGCCTGGAACTTGCGAGTAAACTGCTCCACCTGCTGTGTGGCCTTAGCCGTGTACCCAAGTGATTGATCCTTTACTGTCCGCAGCTGTGGACTGAGCCCCAGATCGGGACTTCCCCAGGTGGCCGAGGCCAGTGCTGTGCTGCCTGCACTTCCGGACCTGACTGGGGCCAGTCTGTGCAAAGGTTGTGCTCTGGGGCCCTTATGGGCGCCAGGCCTCCAGGCCACCTGCCTGCCTACCAGCAATTTATTTTCTCTGTGACAGATTATGTTATTGGACGTCCCCTCGATGCCAGTCAAGTAGCTTATTAGAGGCTCTTCATTCTTTAACAAACCTGCATATTTCTTTCCTTATGCTTATAAAATTAGTTTACGGTTATATTTTTTAACTGAAATGTTGTATATATGTAAATAACTGTTCAACAGGAAGAAAATGTATTAATGTAATAGCTGAACAAACATATCATGTAAATTTATGTGCTACTTTGAGTTGCTGCAAATATAACCTGTTTGTTTACTTTTAAACAACATGATAAATTTTTTTTTTTTTTTTCCGTACTAGGGATCAAACTCAGCACCTTGTACTTGCCAGGCAGGTGCTTATGCCACTGAGTTATCTCCCAGGCCCTTTGATAAATAAATCTGAAGAATGACTTCCTGTTGTCTTTTCTAATACCATACTTCTGTTCTCAGCTGTACTTGGACCAGCTCCTCAGCCCTCCCTTCCTGCAGGAAGTCTGTGCACAGAAGTGTAGGCTGACCTGGGCTAGGACAGGACGTGGAAGGGTTTGCATTTGTTGGGAACATGTTTATGAACTCAGAAAGGAAACTGATAATTGAGATGTGTGGATATTGACTTTACTGCTTTAAGATCTCAGCAACAATAAGTAGGAAACCATAGTTCAGATCAGAAATTGCTCAGCAAATCCCACTTGATTTAAGTTGATGTCTGTACAGGGGACTTAGAGGTCATGCTTTAAAATGTTACACAGAACGATGCTCTGAAATTTAAATGGGTCGTTGAGTGACTGTTCATCGGGGTTCTGTAGCACCAGCTTCAGTTTTGCATGCTCACAGGCTTCTGCCATTTTTCTTCGACTTTTAGCTCCTCGAAGGCCAGGGAGTTGGAGTTGGAGTCTCAGGAACTGGCCACAGAGGATGCGGGAGCTGCTTCCAGGTTTCCCTCTGATCATTTTCTTAGATGTGTTTTCTTTTTTAAAAAATAAAATTTCTGAAACTGTATTGTAATTTCCTGGGACACAGCATATCCCTTTTCCAACCCCCAAATTCCATTGGCCTGCTTCTTTTTTTTTTTTTTTTTTTTTAAAAAAAGGAGGGACTCTTCCCTGTGCTACAGAAAATAAGGTATGTGTGCAGGAGTTTCAAATTGTAAGCCAGGGTAGCATCAGGGTATTTGGGAGAAGATTCATTAAAATTAGAGGTTACATTAAAAAAGAAAAAAAAAAGTCGATCTTGTGTTTAGTATTAAAGTAAATCGGTGGTTTTGTTTTAGTATCAGGAAATGATTTTTTTCCCCCCCTAGGAAACCGGGTTGTCATGTTAAAGTCTGCTGATTTAACAGCAGGTAGAATTATTTAATTGGAATCTTGTTTTTATACAGAGCTTAATATTAAGGAAAAAATAGAGCTTCAGCTTGTGAGGGGCAGGTAGCCCTGGGGTACTGCATCCCAGCGTGCCTCCTGAGACTCCTGGCGCTGGCCGCTGACCTGGGCGATTTTGGTTCAGATGGGAAAAGATGGTCGTTTAATACAAGTCCTTTCTGGAGCAGTTTTGTTTTTAATGGCTGTTATTTCTTTGCACACACACACAAAAAAAGTTTTTAAAGCTTATATTTTATCCTTGTTTTGTAACAACTGGGAGTTATTTGAAATTGCTCTGGCACCGCTGCCCTTTCCCGGCCTCGCCCCTCTTCTTTTTTTTTTTTTTTTTTTTTTGGTGGGACTGAGGTTCAAACTCACGACCTTGCACTTGCCAGGCAGGCACTTGTGCCACGGAGCTATCTCCCCAGCCCTCGCCCCTCTTCGAGTTGGGAGCATTTCACCGCTCACCGGAGCCGCCTTAACTGGAGCCCACACGTGAGCTTCTGGCTTGCTTGCGCTCAGGCGGTTGGTTGCCCGCAGGCCTGCGCTTCTGCTTCCCAGGCAGCTGGGAACTCCTCAGCCCTCCCCAGGGGTGCGCGCCCCTTGAGCCTGTCAGAGTTCTCACACCTTCCTCCCAGGAATGACCATTTTTACATTGGTGGATGGGATGCACAAGTAATGTCCTGCCCAGGTGCCCAGTTCTCCACCAGTCCGGAGGACTCTGCTGAAGGGAGTCCTATTTCTGCAGTGTTGGGTTTTCCCTTTATGCAGGAAACATTATTAAGCCTCTCTTCACAACTGTAGATATGCATATTTTATTACGCATAATTCTTCCACATAGTTTTCCCTAAATTATGCAAAGATTGTATTTCAAACAGACCAGGAGAAGAGGTGCAAAGTTTCCCAAGAGCCGCAAGAACCCACCCTTCCGTTTTCCCGGGTAAAGGACGGGCAGTGGCTGGAAACTGCCGAGGCGGGGCTGGACCACTGCCGGTACCAATCTCCCTGCTTTTCAGGGCAGCTGTGTCTATTTGCTTTTACTTAATCTAAGCGCTCCTGAAGCTGCTCCTGTCTCCAGGCAGAGTGTGTACCGCGGATGGGAAACCATGCTGATTCTGGGGAGGGAGGGGCAGTTGGAGAGGCGAGAGACGACCTCAGGAGCCCCCGTGTGGAGGCGGCTCACAAGCTCGGGCGTCACAGTCGGGCCGGGCGCAGGCGGCGGGGGCGTTGATGACGCGCGGGCCACCGCACTCGAGCAGGAATGACGCGCGGACCATGAGGCGGGCGGCTGCGGAGGCGAGCAGAGCGTGGACTGAGAGGCCTTGGGGAGGGGCCCCTGCCCGCGACCCCGCGGCAGGCCGGCTGGGCATCGCAGGGACCTCAGCCCAGGTCCGCAGGAGGAGCGAACAGCTGGCCAGTGACCCGCAGGCCCTCGACCTGGTCCCAGATGTCTTTTTCCTGCGGGTGAGGTTGGAGGAGACCGGGGAGATGTTCCGCATAGCAAACTGCCGCAGCAACATGATGGTGCGAGAGCTCAAAGAGGACTTGGACCTGCTGCTTGGCATCCCCTTCAACCTCCAGCGGCTGCAGTACCTGGACCGAGGTGCCTCCCACCTGACCCACTCCGATCTTACAAGCGCTCCCTCAGACCCAGGGGCACTTGGACCATTTCTGTTGGCGTCCCCAAGGGAAACCTACCTATAGGAGGGTCCCAGATGCCCAAGTAAACCCCAGTCACCTTGAAACCCTAGTTGGAAGAGCTACTTGGGGTTATGGCCACATAGGGACTTCCCAAGCCCACACACACTGAGTTTGCTGTAGACCCCAAATCCCAAAGCAAACCTGTAGTGCAGTCTTCATTAGGCACCATCTACCAACCTTGAGCAAATCTTGTTCCTACTAGATCCCCAAATCTCAAAGCCACAGAAGGACACACCATCATGGCCTCTTCATAATGAGACCCAAATCCTCAAACCAGCCAGGTTTATAGACGACTATAAACTTGAAGCAAAATGTGTCCTCAGCAGGACCCTAAAACTCAGGGCAAAGCTGCCTTTTCAGAACCCCTGAAAATACCTCTCAGCCCTCTGTAGATGCATGATTTAGTAGGCAGGTTTGTGAACATCAGAAACGTAATTACTCTAGCCTTTGTGCCCACACCAGATGACACAACTCTCCTGACTTTAGGACCCCGAAACCTGGAACAAGCCTGCCCAAGCCCAAACCCCAAATATCCAGGATAACCCATTACTACCTGAGAACCCTGAAAGCTCCAGCAATCATATCCACATGAGGGCATCGAATCTCAAAACAAACCCTCTTTGATGACCCCAAAACCAAGTTTAGCTTGGCTAAACCTGAGGCCCAAATCCCTAGGATAGACATGTGACCATCAGAACCCAGAATCCTCCACATGGGTGTCTATGCAGGAATGCCAAAGCCCAGAGCACACTTCACCTGCCCCAGGTTCTGTGCTCTCCACACTCTGCCACTTCTGTGCCTCAGGTCGCCAAGCTGTCCTTTGGCACAGTAGAACCCTAAGCCTAGGGCAGATCTCACACCACAGCCCTCATGCAGAGTAGCTGTGAATTCCAAGCCCAACCTCCATCTCACTGTCTGGGCATGACACTTCAGCCTACCAGGCCTTTCTGCATATGGCTACCCTAAGCCCACAATGCACCTTGCTCATATCTGGACCTCAAAATTCAAAGCCAGCTCTGTAGTCCTTGAGTTCACCATGACCACATCAGAACCCCTAAGTCCTTGTAAGGGTTTCAGATATGAGACAAATCTTGTCCACAACAGGACTTCGAAACTCAAGTCAAAGCTACCCATAGCTGAACACCTAACCTCCACAGAAACCATCAGCACTCTAAGACAGAAGCCAAATACCTCCATTCAGAAAGTCAAGGTTCAAAACAAGGCTTTTGGCAGGATCCTAGTACTTAAAGCAAACTTTGTACCTGGTACTCAAATCTTTGAATCAGAACCTGCCCATTCACACAAGAAGCCAAGATTCTAGACCAAACTCTGCCTATATCAAGACCCCAGATCCTGGAGCAGAGATCTTATTACCATGCATAATCCAAATGTCAAATCAGACTTGCCTGATCTCTAACCCCCAGAGGCCTACTACCCAAGACAAATCCTGGCCACACAAGGAGTCTATCACAGAACAGATTTCCCCCAAACCTTTTCATGGAAGCCCAAGTCCAGAATGAATTGTCTGCATTTCAATCCCTAGCATTGACACTAACCTGATCTAGATCACAATGCAGAAGTCCAAGCTGTGCCCTTGCCCAAGAGCTCAAAGCTGTGCCAACCAGAACCAGAACCCACTACCTAGAGCTCACCATCACTAAATCAGGACCCTAAGGCCCACTATCCTCACCAGGGGAGGCCAAGAATCCTGTAGCCCCTCTTCTCCCTCCCTCAACCTAAGGTCATGGCTTTTCCAGTTCTCTGTCTTTTTTTTTTTTGCAGGACTGGGGTTCAAACTCATGACCTTGCACTTACCAGGCAGGCACTTGTGCCACAGAGCTATCTCCCCAGCCCCTTTTATTTAATTAATTAATTAATTTATTTATTTATTTATTTTCAGTTCTCTATACTGTCTAGGATGTGACAGCAGGATCCATCCTCTCCCCACCCAGTCGAAAGTAATGCAGAACATTTTAAGGAAATAATAGGGAAAAACTATCTGGGCTGCTGCTCAGAAAGTGAAGCACAGCTGTTAGAGTGCAGTCGGATTGTCACTCCCTCTGTGGACAGCAATGAGTCGGGAAACCTCAGATATGTAGGGAAGGCCGGAAGCTCCTCTCCCTGCACCCTTTCAAGTGGGCTGACCACTTTTCATGACATATTGTCCTGTAGGAGTCTCAGAAGAGACTCTGGAGCATTTTGGAGGCTTTATTTAGCAAGTCTTGAGTGTAGCCTGCAGTTAACATGCTCAGAATGAGGTAACTCATTAAGGCCTAAGAGCTCCCCAACAAGCCATTGGAAAATTATATATCCCCAACTACCCATGTCTGGACCCCCTCTATTCATTTATTTTCACTGATGAGCTATGCTGAGCAATAAATTCAAGGTGGCTAGGAGGGACAGAAAGATGGGGTGACTTAACTGTGATGTCACAATGCTATCACTTAGCGGTCACTTAGCAACTGCGGCCAGCTTGACCTCTCTCTCTGTAGTGCAACCCTTACTGTGCGTGGCAAGCAAGCGAGAAGGTGCAGGGAGAAATTTGGGCTCCTGCCCATAAATAATGAGCCGACACCTCTACTGCCCACCTCAGAGGTTGCAGGGAGAAGAGCAGATGAGATCATGTGTGTGAAAATCTTGAGATGCACAAATCTAAAGGGGGTGAGCAAATTCATGAGTTGGGGTCACCCTCCTCATCTGTTATCAACTCAGATAATTTATTGAGCTGCTAATCATTAGCGCTTGAGCCCCAGGCAGTAACAGCTTTGTAAAATGGCTGAGCTTCAGCTTCTCTCGGAGCACAGCCTCTTCGTGCTGGCGTTTCCCTCAGTATTTCTAGTTGTTAGGAAATCAAGCTGCCTTGGAATCATTACTGATGATCCTCTGTTTTCAAACCACACTCAGGACCCAAGTCCAGAGATCTGCCAATCAGTACACCCTGGGTACACCCACACTCCTGAGACTGGCTGCCCAAGCCGCTCTGCCCAGGCGTGCGGACGAGCCTTGGCGTGTGCAGGCAGTGGAGGCCCTCTGGCCTTGGAAGGTTGCCATGGGGATTCAAGGATGCAGCTCATGTTGATCATGAGCACAGAGGAGTGACTAGAATCCCTAGCACATGGGTCCAACACCACTCCTGTGTTGCGGAAGTAGAACCCTGGGGAATTCTGCCCCTCAGAATGGAGGGGGACTTGGCCTGGGCAGATCTGAGGTTTTGTGTTTGTCACTGCAGAAGCAAGTTGTAGTGTTACCTTCAAAGCTGGAGGTGGGCATGTGCCCATAGGTCAACTAGGCCCAACTGCCCTTTCTGAAAATGTTCATGTCTATCTCTTCATGTTCCATGTGGAACTATCCAATGAGACTCCCCCAGGCTCTGGATTCCTGCCGTGCCAGTAGCTCGGCCTGCTCTTTCACAGGAGGGAGGAGCCTTGCTGGGTGACAGGGCAGAAGAGCTCCGGCCGCCAGATCCAGGGGTGGCAAACGTCCACCCTGGCTTCTCCCATCGCCGTAGGTCTGCTTTGGATTGTCTTCTCCCCCAGCAACAATAGGCAGTGTGTGGCACCATTTTTGACTGTGACAACTGTGACTTCTACTGGGCAGAGGCTAGTGCTGCTACTGAGTGTCCTGCAGGTAGTGGGACAGAATTATTTCTTCCAAAATGCCCCTGATGCTATGTCTGACAAGCCCTGCCGTAGGCCGATGTTTGAATTATCCAACAAATTTTTCTTCACTCTCCCCCTTTAGTCAGCTAATGGCAAAATTTAGCATGAGTTGGTGTTTTAGTTGAATGTGTATAACTTGTGTGAGTGCATGATTCCCGGCCCATAATACAGTTACTCCAGGCCTAAGTAGTTCTATGTGTAGAGTTTTTACCTCAGAAAAGGACTTTACTGATTTGTATTTTTTTCACAACAGGACAAGCTATAATAACAGAATTTTGTAAATTGTAGGCATTGCTTGTATGATTGCCTGTGTGTGTGTGTGTGTGTGTGTGTGTGTGTGTGTGTGTTCCAGCTTCTATCTGAGCTGAGCCAAATTAATTTTCTAAAAAGCATTAACAGCCGCAAACAGATGCATGTGGGACCATCCAATGAGTTTTCAAGATTCCAAAATTATCTCTGTGATGGTTAAGGTGAGATAATCTCATAGCTGATGCAGTAGTCTGTCTGTAATGCACCAAGTGTTTCAAAGGAAAACTTCTTCCCCATAGGAGACTTAATGGACGACACTACCCTGCAGTCCCATGACATCATTCCAGGTGGAGTTCTTTCTCTGTGTATCTGGCATTATGAAGGCTGGACAGATCTGGTTGTGGCAGCGGTGGAAGGGGACCCCAGGAAGGTGTCTTCATGCTCCTTTGAAGGAATGTTATGTGAAGAGACCCTAAATTGTGAAGGAAAGGCAGTTTTTGGCATGAATAATTAAGTCAAGGCTTCAGAAAAGGAAAAAAGAAAAAAAAAAAAAAAAGATAAGGACCTATGTCAGGGTTACCAAGTTCCACATCAGTGTCTCCTTTCCTCTGGGTTTATGATTTTATTGGGCTTCTTTATGGTTTATAGTTCATCGCCCCCAAAGACTCAAGGGGACCTATTTTATTTCCCTATGGCTAGTCTAAAAAGTTGAAAGTCTAACGCTAGTGCAGAACTCCAGATTTTTAGGTGCAGTGTAGCCCAAAGCTGTGTGTGACAAGGACACAGGGGTCCACCCTGTTCCAGAGCGAGTCCAGAGTTTGGGGACAGCAACAGGCGTGGGCTGTTTCCAGAGCTATTGCTGGGCCCTGTGGGCTCTGGGCTAGGTGGGGAGGGAACACAGAGACAAGGATGTTCCCTAATTGAGGGGGAGACAAGTCACCGGGCCCTGGCGAGTGCACTTTCTAGGTGAACAAGTGTGGTGGGGAAGAGACCCTGGAGCGCCTGTGCTGGGAGGGGGCTGAGGGCTGCAGGGCTTTGCCCTGGGAGGGCCCAATAGGCGGCTGGGGAGGCAGCAGGAAGGGGCGGGGGCCCTGCTGCCCAGCTTCTGCACTTCTCCCGATATCTCCCCAGCTTGCCTCCTTTGTGTCCTCCTCCCAGTCCCCTCTCCCCTCTCCATCAGGGGTGTTTCCTGAGCTCTGGCTTGCTGGTGCGTGTTCTGAGTGTGCAGCTATCTCCCCCTGCCTGAGCTTCTGAGTTACAACTACCGTTGCTTCTGACCCGCATCTGCCTCTCCTCTGCTCCTCTCTGCTTGGCCCCACCACCAGACCCCAACACCTGGTGGCCCCCACAGCTTTTTCCTCATGCTTGATTCACCCTGAGATGGTTCTGTGCTGGGCTGTCTATCTGGGAGTGAGTTCAGAGTGTCCCAAAAGATAGCAGGGACAATGACCACAAAAGTAGTCCAGGAGCCCAGACTCCGTCCTGGGTCTGGGATGGCTCCTGGAGGACTTCACTTCCTCCTGGGTGCCCCTCTGAGGGCCGAGTTGTGCTGGCCGATGACACTCACGATGACCACCTTCCCCCAGGCACCAGCAGAGCAGGTTTCTCTCTTCCAAATGTTGACAGGGGCAGCTTCCTGCCTCCCCAGCCTCCTGGACGCCGTCCGCATGTCCTTCGACCCCTACCCTGATATTCCCACTTCCTCCATCAAGCGTCAGGACTTGTACCTCTCTTTTCCCATCATGGATCAAGACTCGGTTTAGCATCAGGCAAAGCTTCCCCTCGGCAATCTCTGTCAGCCTCTAGCCTCCGAGGCCTCGCTTTCTAGGATAATCTGCACTCCTGGGAATAACCACACTGCAATTCTTTTGCCCAGCTGTACTGTCTTGGGACCACTGAAGATTCTTTCTACCAAACTGCAAATTCTGAGCATCTTGAGGGTGCAGAGTGGAAGCAGTGGACATCCCAGAGGGCTTTTGTGGCATTGTACATCACCTCCCACAGAGGTCATTCTGAGGCTGTGCAGTACCTTCTAGAACATGGTAATTGCAGATGAATCTTATTATGGCTAAAGTTGGGGCAGGGGCGGGCACATTGCTCTCCGCAGTCTCTTCTGGTGGCTAGGTCCTAGACTGGACTGGACTCTCCATCACCCCCTAAGCAGGATACCTGCCGCCTGGGTCCTTCCTAGGAATGTATGTGCATTTAGGATGTGCCAGTTGGAAGCCACATCCTTCCCTGAACCACACCTCTGCAGGACACTGAGCCATAGTGTGGCCTCAGGCGTTCCTTATATAACATTTCCTGGGAGACGGGATCCTGGGAGCACCCTGTGCTGTTTGAAGCTGGAATTCTACCAAGCACTACACTGGTTGGGCCCACCCGAGGCAGCTGTGCAGAGGGTGGTAGGTGGGGAGCTCTCTGTCCTTCTGATTGTGTCCCAAGCAAGCAGACAGCCCCAGCTCTCTTCATGCTCTACTTAAGGGCAACTCAAGGTCTCCCTCTCCTTTTTTTTTTTTTTTTTTTCATTATTGGGAATTGAACTCGGGGCCTTGCACTTGCCAGGCAGGGACTTAAGCTGCTGTGCTATCTCCCTGGGTGCCTTTCTGTGTCTTTTTATCCATAGAAATAGAAGCCTTAGTCAGCAGTGTCTCTCAACCAAAGTAGTTCGTGGGAGCCTCTGTAGGAGTGCCTGATATTCTCTCTGGACATGGGATATTTGGGGGGAATGAGAGACACTAAGATGAGGGCTGCTCAAAATCAAAAGATAACAGCTGACTGTAGTGGCATGTGCCTGTAATGCCAGTACTCTAGGAGGCCGAGGCAGGAGGACTGCAAGTTTGAGTGACTTAGCCCCTTTTTTTTTTTTTTTTTCAAACAAAAAACAAAAACATACAGCTAGGAGGGGCACAAGTGCCTGCCTGCCAAGTGCAAGGTCCTGAGTTTGATCCTGGTTTTGAAAAAAAAAAAACAAAACAAAACAGATAAATAAATAAAAATTAAAATAATACAGCCAGGCATCGTGGTACACACCTATAATCCTGTCACTCTAGAGGCTGAGGCAGGAGGATAGTTGTGAGTTGGAGGCCAGTTGTCTACAAACTGAGTTCAAGGCCCTCTTGAAATACATAGTGAGACCCTGCCTCAAAAAAGTCAGGAAAAAACCCCCCAAAAACAAAAAACTAAGTACAAAACAAAAACAAATTCCCCAAACAAGTTCTAGCGATAAAGCTCAGTGCTAAGGCCTGGGGTTCAATCCACAGCACCGAAAGAGAAGGCCACTCTAGCCAGTAGTGCACATGGCCCAGACCACAGTAAGGCCATGTATGGGGGGCCTTGCTCTGGGGACCCCCATGCTCTGCACCAACACCACCTCCCTCCCCTGCCTGCCGGCTGCCCTGCCAGCCTCTCTCATTTTGGTCTTTGCTGCCTTCTGGCCTCTGCTGCCAGCCGGATTACAAGTCTGAGTGTTGGGCCATAAACCTCGTGGCGGTGCGGGTGACGCCGCTGCGTTCTCTGCCTCTTCCGCAGCCCTTTGCTTCTCTCCAGTAGAAGATGAAATATGGGCGTTGCACAGCTCAGGAGTCCTTTAAGCCCATAAAAAGTCATTTTCACTCTGATAGAACTGTGATATATTTGAAGGCACTGGTTAAAAATGACAGCCAGCTTTGCAAAGTTTCCCATCCTCTGCAGGAGCTGCTGTGGAGGAGAGCCGAGGCTGGTGCTGGGTTCTGAGAGCCTATTTCAAACTTTGCCCCACCAACCAAACATAGCTCATAGGAACGGCCTCTGGAAATGTCAGCTGAATTTAATTGAATTGCTTTGTTTTCCGTGCTGTGATATTTGTTACTCAGAATGTGATACAATGTAACGAGTCTTTCGCAGGGCACAGGGAGGTAGCCCATCTGTCTCCTATTGCAGTGGTGAGGGAATTTGGTGGAGGTGAGAGCCATCCAGGAGTCAGGCAGCTGGCCGTCTGTCACCTTTCCAAGTCCGGGCACTACGTGTCCTAGTGAAAACCATGCTGACTAGACCAGGTGCATTTCTGCCCACGTGGAGATTAGGGGGAGTCCATAGCTTATTAGTAATAATCCTAGGGTCCATGACAGATGGGGGTATGGAGAGGTGGGGAGGCTGCTGAGTATGTGCAGAAGGCCGTGTGGGGAGGGCAGGCTTCAGAGGGGTCTTCCAGGAAAGAGAATAAAACCCAGAGGAGCGGGAGCTCTGTGGGCAGGGGCAGGTGCCATTTGCAGGGGACATGGCACATGCAAAGGGCCTGGGGCAAGGGCTGAGTAGGGCCTATTGGAAGAGAAATAGGAGCCAGGTGTCCCTGCAACCAGGAGTGCTTTAGGAAAAGCACCGAGGTATCAGAGTGGAGTGAGGACTGGAACGTGAGTGCTAGGGCCACGGTGTTGCATCCTCAGCCCTTTTGGCACAGGGTCTGCCTAAGTCGCTAAGTTGCCCAGGTGGCACTCACACTTGGGAAGCTCCTGCCTCAGCCTCCCAGGGTGCCGGGCTCCCTGAGCTTGTCTGATGATAAGGGTCCTGGCTAGCATGGCCCAACCTGCTCCCCTGTCTTCCAGGAGCCAGCTGCCATAGCAGGTCCCCGGTGGGCAGGACAGCCCTGCATGTGGCCGCAGCCATGGGCCGTCTGGACTGCATCGCACTCCTGTTGAAGTATGGGGCCTCCATCCACGACAAAGACGCCCATGGGGAGACCCCCATTGCTGTCGCCCGCCGCCTGCACCGCAAGCAGAGCGAGCGGCGCATGTTCCTCCTGTACCGGTTGGCGAAGACAGGGGCCAAGGGCCACAGAGAGCTGGCTGTGAGGAAGCTCTTCAGAGACAATGCTAGGTCGGATCTGCAAGGATCCTGAAGCGGCTTGTGGACTGTCCAGCTCAACCCCACCGGGGCCCCCACCGTGGCCATCAGAGCAGAAAAACACGACTCCTCTGATTCAGCCCCCAGTGTGCTATCCTGTTTGGCCAGGGCTCCGGGAGGGTGTTGAGCCCCGCGTTCATTTACTAATTTGTTGTCGGAGACCTCACAGGCGCTGGTGCCTGCCTAGATTTCTAAGCTATTTTGTACATTGTGTCCAATCACACTGTTCGGGGTGATGGGAAACCAATTACCTCCTCTGTCTTCTGGAGACTGTCTAATGCACCGGCGTAATAGGGGTAATAACGGTAATGACAAGAGTGCTATTGTTATTGAACAAAACAAGTGCTGCCGATGTCGGGAGGTCGTGCGCCGCGTGGGCTCGGAATTTCACTTGGTGAAACCTGTGAAATGCAAACCTGCCCTGGCTGGTTGGTAATGCTCCAGAAGTTGGGCCAAGACATCTACTTACTGATACAGTCAAGGGGCACAAGTGGTGAGGGAAGGGATGGCTCCGCCTTGTCACCCTCTCTGCAGGGCGACTGGCTGGCCTCAGGTGTGGTGGAAGGGGCAGTGGGGGCGTTCACAGAGCAGAGAACACAGCCGGCCTCCCCATCCGGTGGCCCCAACAGCGCTCCCCAGAGCTTTCTCTCCGCCTCTGCCCCTCAGGCAGACCCTTGTGGGGGCTCTATCCTTAACTCAGGCCTTGGTCCTCCAAACGCTTCCCATCGGGGTCCCCTGGCCTTGGCAGGGGGCGCGGGGAGCCGGGCACGCCACACCAGGGAAGGTGAGCCAAGGACTTTTGGATCCTTCCAGAGCCTCCAGAGCGGAAGCCTGGCTTTCTGGCAGTGGAACTCCCCGTGTTTAGTGTCAGCCTGAAGTTTTGAAGAGCGAAGTGTGACAGGAGGCTCTCCCAGGGGACTGCGGTTCCCTGTCACACTTGATTTGCTTCGTTGGGAAAAGGGCCAGATCCAATCTAAGTTCCCTAGGGAGGTTTTGCAGCCCTGAAACCACAGCTAACGAACAACCGCGGGCCCTGTGGGGTGACCCGCATCGCCCCCACCTCCCCAGCGGTTTAGGGTTCTTGAGACCACATCCTAGTCCGTAGGCCATTGCCGAGACGCGTGGCAAAGGTCCCTTAGCACTGGAGTTCTGTTTGCAACCACTTACA
This sequence comes from Myocastor coypus, assembly GCA_004027025.1. Lineage (NCBI taxonomy): Eukaryota > Metazoa > Chordata > Mammalia > Rodentia > Myocastoridae > Myocastor > Myocastor coypus. The sequence continues at coordinate 49,855 of PVJA010000643.1, read as the reverse complement.
TTCCAATAACCGGATTTGGCTTTTAAATTAATGGGCCGTGTTTCCTGCTGTCACAGCCAGGAAGATCTGCGTTGACGGCGTGGTCTTGCAGTTCACGTGGCTAGGCCCATCTGTCTGACAATGATGGTGCAGAAAAAAAGCAACTACGCAGTTAGAAATACTGCTTCTGGCTCACGCGCGCACTCTGGTGTCCACAAGCGGACCTGCAGCTGCGCAGCCGGTCGGGCCGGTTCCGCGGGCGCGCGCGGATGCTGCAGGGGCGCGGGCCCCTTCTCCCGGGTGACCTCAGTCCAGGTTGTGTGTCTGGCACGAGCGCAGCTCGGCTGTCTTTGTTGTTGGCAGGGCCAAGTGCCTGCCACTGGGACCCACAACTTGGGGGGCGCGCGCTATCATTCACAGGTCCCTGGTTCAGCAAGTCCCTGGGCCCAATTCCAGGCTCTCCGAGGTGATGGTCGGGCCAGTCCGTGCAGATTCAGTGGAACACACTCCTAGGAGCTGGGTACCTGTCACTTTACCAGTCTGGCCACCCTGTTGGTGGCCAGGGTGCAGCTCTGGTAAACACTGATGGAATAGCCCCCACTTCCCCACCCCATTGCATGGAAATCGGTCTGGGTCCCACCTGTGGTGGCGAACCTGCGTCCCATGGGCTGTGGCAGGCTGTAGGTATCACTGAGGGCTCTCAAAGGGTCGCTGCCCCTGCCGCCCACAGAAGAGCCGTCAGGCAAGTGGTTGACGTGCCCTACCATATTTTGGAGCTACTGCGCTACGTGTGCACATGCGAGTTGGTGTTGCTTTCCAGGCCGGCTGCTGTGGACTCTGGCCGCTTGGGGGACCCCTGAACTCCTGGGGCTCAGGCCCCACCGGGCTTCCAGCGCTCTGCCTTCTTTCCCCGGGCTTTTCAGTGCTGGCTTTTCTTATTAACATGGAGCAAGTGTTGTCTGGGGCTAGTTTCTACCCGAATACTTTGGGACACCGGCCCGCGGCACCCTCAGACCCACAGCAAGCTCAGACTTTGGGATGCAACAGTGGATTGCTGGAGCTCCATTGCGCCATCTGGCTTTGGAACTGTGGTGGACCCGATGTGCGAGCCAGAGCCTCAGCTTCCTCACTCAGCCTGCGTCTCCCCTCTTCTGGCCACCCCTGCTGTGCTGGGGAAATTCACCACTTCTGGGAAAGGAGACCCCAAGACCTGGGGCCCCAGCAGCAGGAGTCTGCCGTGCCAGGGACGCGTCTGGCCTCGCATATGCCAGGCCTGCTCAGAAGTCTCTGCCATTTACCAGGTGGCACCGGGCCATCCCCACACATCTTAGAGCCTCAGTTTCCTCCTGTGTCATATTTGGATAATGAAACCTGTCCCCTGTTGTCACCGGAGGGATTAAATGCAGGGCACAGAACTGACACTTGAAAAATGATAGCCATTATCACTATTATTACAACCACCATTTAATTTGCTTAAAATGTTTACTCGCTGGCAATCAATACATTCCCCGTTTCCAGAGAGCCTCGTAAATTCTACAGTAAGAGTCTCCGGCTACAACTAATAATTCCCCCAAGTGGGAGATGAATAATTTCTCTTGCACTTGTTGATTTTGACAGTCAGCAGAGGGGGATTCTCTGAAACTGGCACATACGTGCATCCTGAACTCCAGACACCAGGCCAGGTCTGCAGGAGAGGAAAACAAGCTCCTGGGGAAGCGGAAAATTCCAGTCCCTGGGCTCTGCCTCTGCACTGCGCACTGCCTTGCTGCAGCAGCCAGCAGAGGGCACAGAAACCCATTAACATTGAAGGTGGTTTTTTTTGTTGTTGTTCTGTTTTGTTTTTTGGTGTGTGTGTGTGTGTGTGTGTGTGTGTGTGTGTGTGTGTGTGTGCAGGGGCTCACTACGCAGCTCAGACTTGCAAGGATCCTCCTGATTTCTGCCTCCCAAGTGCTGGGATTACAGTCTTGAGCCACCACGCCTGGACTCTATCGCAGGCTCAGCGTGCCCCAGGGGCGGGGCCAGGGTGGCATGCGGTGCCAGGGATCAAACCCTGGCCCCTGCACTTACTTAAGCAAGCGCTCCCATTAACATTTAGAAAAATACCAGTGTTTGTGTTCATCGCAAATGTCAGAGATGCTGCGGATTGTGGTGTTCAGAAAACTCAAGGGGCCATCGGCTATGGTCTGAACCTGGGACTGTCACCACGCAGGCACATGGGCCCTCAGTGGGGAGCAGGGGAGGGTCTGCAGAGGACCTGCAACTCTGTCCCTGCCTCTCGCTTTGATAAGAGGTGCCACCATCTGGTTGGCGAGGAAATCACTAAGCATCTCCTTTGCCTGTGTCAATTCACAAGTGGAAAAAAGATCACATCCAGGTCCTGCCTAGGTGTATGCCTGTGCAGACGGGGGGAGGGGGGTGTGGGGAGGGGACCTGTGTGGCCTGCACCCCTGTGAGGTGGCTCTCTATCTGCAGGCATCAGAGCGCCCCAACTCATTCCAGCCACCGTCCGATAGAGCCCAGGACAGAGTAGGACACATTGGTCAAGTCCCTGGACAGCAGTTCCTGGTGACAGGTGCCCATGGGCGGGGGGCTGAAAGGGGGAGGGCACATTGTACGGCTATTGAAAAATGACTTGCTCTGCACAGAGAGGCCAAGGGCCAGTCACGAGGGACTGCATGTGATGCGTCAGGCAGAGGGTGCAGCAAGTCACCTAGGAGATGCGTGTGGGCTCCCTGAGTTATGACAGAGGTAGACTCCATAAACCTCCATGTGTGTACCTGGGCAGGAAGGCTGGGGTCAAAGGCAGGCCAGGCTCCCAGCGCTGGCTGAGGGCCTTTATGCACCTGTGCACCGCGGAGACTGGGAAGACTCAGGAACCGCACCATCGTGGAGGCTTGTGCAGCCCGCAGCGATCGACTTCCAGAATATCTTATCACATCCTCCCCTCAACCTCTTTTCTGTTCACAATCATTCCTTTCACTCTCTCTCCACCCCCTACATCCCCAGAAGTCCACCTCTGTCTGCGTGGTCTTGCACTTCCTGCACCTTTCACATAAGTCAAACCACATACATGTGGTCTCTTGTGCCTACCTCCCCAGTATCGTGCTTTTGGGGTTTATCCACATTATGGCATCTTTGCATCATTCCTTTTCATGCCTGAATAACACTCCATGGTGGACCCACTGGCCCATCCCTCAACACATGGACAGGGGGGCTGTTTCCCCCTTTGGCTGTTGTGAGGAGTGTTGCTATAAGCAATGGTGCGAGGGTTTGCGACTTTACTTTTCCCTGGTATATACCTAGGAGAAACAATTATAACAGCAGAACTGTAAATATATATATATATATATATATATATATATATATATATATATATATATATATATATGGCAGGAAAAAGAAAAGCCCTCCCGGGGCCCCGAGGCTGGCGTTGGAGCAGTCTGGGTCAAGCACCTCCTTCTCCATCAGTCTTTCCGGTGTCCCGGGAAGACTGACAGCTCCAGCAGTAAAGGAATGAGAGGGTTTGTAGAGTGCACGGCTGGCCCCACTCCCTTGAGTTGGGGATTGGGGCACAGTCTGAGATTTCGCCTTCCTAATGCAGCCTCAAGCAGGTTCTTTTCCGCAAGCGTTTGTCATTGAGGACACAGGCTCAGAGCAGGCCCGCAGCTTGCTCAGGGACACACAGCACCAGCAGCAGAGTGAGGGTGGAGAGGCATCTGCTAGTGTCTGCCCTGCGGACTCGAGGGCGGGCAGTAGGGACGTGGGCACTGCTTCGGGCCCCTGTTTGGAGGCCAGGCTGGGTCAGCCTGCGTGGGGCCTTGTGGCTGCCCAGCCGTGTGTGTTCCTCCAGGCCTCTTTCTCTGTTTGACAGGCGCCTGTTCCCAGATCGCGGGGTGGGGGTGAGGGGAGGGCTAGGGAGCTGGGGGACTTGGGGACTGGGTGGGGCCTCAGCCGCAGCCCACCTGGGAAAAGTGAGGCAGGTAACGTAGCAGCAGGCCGTGCAGAGTGAGGACGGACAGGAGGTACTCAGATCCCACGACCTGCTCCTCCTGAGCGTCTCCGGGAGCCCTAGCGCCCGCCAAGACGGGCCCCTTGGTCCTGAGCACTTTCTCATGCGCTCAGTCCCAGAGTCAGAAAGAACACGCTTCCGGGTCGGCCTGGAGTTGGCTCCCGCCAGGTGGCGCTGCTGCGCACCGCCGTCTCAGCCGAGAGCCACGGCAGACACCAGAGGACGCTCTAAGACCACAAATCAACTCACCGAGCTGGAAAAGTTACTTTAGGTGTGACTTTAAGACCTCCACCTGGTCCAAATTGTCGACCCTGCGGCTCTAAGACCTCCACCTGGTCCAAATTGTCGACCCTGCCACGTCCCTTATTTTTCTCTTGTTCCTTATATTCAGAGGATTTCCTGCTCTTGTTTGTTTTGTGCTGTCTCGATCTTTGCACAATTTAAAATATTTAGAAAATCGTGTAACTGCACGACGATCATATTTTCACATAAAATTCATAGTGCAAAAGTTTACAAACTGCCTCCAAAGTCTTCCTGCAGGGGCTCACACGTTACGACCTCACAGGTACCAAGTGTCAGGGAGAACCTGCACTTTAAAAAAACCTCTAGGACCTTTCTTCTCCAGCGCTAATGGAAAAAAATTAGTGTCCTGGTCACCCCACTGGGTCCGGGGTAGTAGATGCAGCGCGAGTAACAACCAGCTGCCACCGATATTTTCAAGCTGAAGGACCCCCCCCACCCCCGTTATGCTCCTCTAGGCAAAGGCAAGCCACGCACGCAGGGAAGGGCTGAGGTGTAAAAGGCGCACGCGCAGGAATTACAGCTTTTGCCAAATCACATTTTCAAAGACACCAAGTGCTTCTCCCAGCGTTCTGTAAGCTGCAATAGATTTCACACCTGGCGCATCCCGTGTGTGGTGTGAGAATTATACTTGAATCATCTCAAAACGTTTAGGCTTGGCTTGGTGTGTGCCAGCAAGTATCTCACTCCGCGCTGGGCACCACCAAGGCAAGGGCTTTTTATTCCCACTGACAGAGGCTGGGGACCCAAAACTCACAGCCAGAAATGGCTCGCTGCATGCTGAGGCCGGAGGACAGGGGCGAGGCCGGGGAGTGGCGCTTGGGGAAGGACATGCGGTGAGGCCCGCAGCGGTCGGGTCCCGCGGGCAAAGTCGAATCCAGGAAGATGCCCGGCTCGGTGAAAACACGCGATCTTGATGCTCTCGGCAGCAAGGGCCATGCACAATCCTGGTGAGGAATCCGCGTGTCTGCAGCCAGCCTGAGTGCTAGGCGTGCAGCCGCAGGATCGCAGGGAGTTTGAGGCTGGCCTGGGCTGCATCGTGAGTCCTGTCTCGGAAACAAACAAACAAACGCCCCCCCAGAAAACTCTTGAAGCTTCCTACTTTCCCTCTCATCCCCTGTCCTCAGTCCCTGCCGCAGGGTGTGGAGCCCGGAATCGAACTGCGGTCCCTGCGTCTGCCTAAGCTTGCTGCAGCAGGTGCTTTAGACCGCTGGGCCATCCTGCCAGTCCCTTACTGTCTTTTTATTTTGCTCTTTTATGTACACATTGGACTCAGAGAAACTATGTGAAATACATAACCTCCTGTGGCTGATTTGTTTCTCTTGCCCATGGACTCTGGGAATGGTCCCTGCTTCTCCGTTGTGCGGGGAAGGGGAACACCGGAAGCTGGTGCTGCCCACCAGGAGAGGGAGAGGCCGGAAGTGGGTCCCAGGGTGCCCTGTATTCCTGTGGCTGTCCTCACAGGCCACTGTGATCCCAGGATGATGGAACACGGTTTTCTTGCTATCCAGGGGTCAGAAGCTGAACCAAGGTGTGGGCAGGACCTTTGTCGTTCTAGAGGATTGGCGAGAAATGCTCAGGCCCCTCCAGTTTGGGGTGGTCTCGGTGTCCTGGGGTTTTGGCTGTTGCCCTCTGTGGTTGGGTGGCCCTGCCGATCTGCTCCTCTATCCCATCTCTTTGAGGGATTTGGGGCCTTCCTTGGATTCGGGGCACACCCTAACGCAGGGTGTGCTCACCTTAGAACCTTTACCCAGATCCCATCTGGAAAGACCTCATTTCCAAAGAAGATCACACTGCAGGCTCTGAGGCCAGGGGTTCTGGGGAGCCGATGTTGAGTGTGACTTTGGGCACACATCTTGCACCCCTTAGCAGGCCTGGCTGTGGGGGTCAGCAGGAGGTGGTGGCCTTGGAGGCAGGACTTTGGCACACAGGGGAGGCAGGTGCGAGGAAGATCACAAAGAAGGAAGGGAGGGATGAGGGGACCCCAAAGCGGGAGGATGCAGCCCCCTTGAGCTCAGGGGCATCAGCCTGCCTCGGCCTCCCGAGTGCTGGGATTGTAGACGTGCGCTGCGGAGCCCAGTGCTCAGCCACAGTGAAGCGTCCAGTCCCCTGGCATTAGTGGCAGCTGCTCTGGCCTCCTACTGTCACCACCTCCACGCACAGAACTGTAGAGCTGAGCATGAGCCTGATGTGCCGACACACGCCTGCAGCCCCGGCACTCCCGTAGGCTAAGGCGGGAGTGTGGCGAGGCCAAGAGCAGCGTGAGCAGCTTGGCAGAAACTTACGAAGCCAAACCCTGTCAGGGATAGAGCTCAGCAGCATGTCACTGCAGGGCAAGCACAAGGTCCTGAGTTCAGTTCCTGGAAGCACACACACAAAGGCCCCAAATCCTGAGGAAAAGAAAGAAAGAAAGAAAGAAAGGAAGGAAGGAAGGAAGGAAGGAAGGAAGGAAGGAAGGAGAACTAGGGCCATAGCTCAGTGCAAAGACCTTCCCTCTCCGTCTCCCTTGCCTTCCTCTCCCCTGTCCTCTCCTCCCCTCCCCCCTTCTCCCAACTCCCTGCCACTCATTAGTTTGCTCATCCCGTTTGCTTGGACAAAGCCTTTCGGCTATGGACGGACCACCTTTTCGGGATCTCCCATTGAACAGACCACCTCACGAGGGCAGAGACGTGCTCTCCTCACAACTAGACGACACTACAAATCAGCCAGTTCTGCAGATTTCCATTCCCCCGAAACACACATGAGGCTCCAGTTTCCCCTGCAGGGCCACACTTCTCAGACCACTGCCCTCTGCCCCTGAGGGCATCCCACAGCTTCCTGTATTAAACCCTTCTCTGCTCTCTCTCCCTGGCACACCTGGACAATTCTTTTTCTGTGACAGAAGCCAGCGAACTTATTTTATTTTTATTTTTATTTATTTATTTATTTATTTATTTATTTATTTATTTATTTATTTATTTATTTATTACAGAAAACAGAGGCCAGATGCCTTTCTCCTGATGGATGAGGAAGGATGAGGAAGAGGAGGAGGAGGAGAGGAGTGAGATCCACAGGGCTGCAGTGAGTTTTTTTATCCACTCAGAGGATCAACTATCATCCAAAAGTCCTCCCTGGTAGCTTAGCCATGCCGCTTGCCTTGGGCTGAGGTGTTCTTGAGACTAGAATGACTTATACGTGATAAAAACTTTTTTTTTGATAACAGGATCAAACTCATGACCGAGCACTGGCCAGGCAGGCCCTCTGCCGCTGCCCTAGGCCTCCCCACGTTCGGTGCCTCTGGGGACCCCACAGGACTGGAGTCACCCGGGGCTCAGCCTCACTGGCCATTCAACCACCCATGGAAGGTGCAGAATTCAACAGCTGCTCAGAGGCTGGACCCACCTGTCACCTCCACCGTGCTCTCCAGAGGGCTGAGCTCCAGTCATCAGTCCCTTTCCATCCCCGCATCCCTGGCAACCACTCCCCCTGGCAACCACTGGTTCAGTTTCGGTTGCTATGGATGCACCTGTTCTGGATAGTGTATGCAAGTGGAATTATACAACGTAGGCTGCGTGTGCTTCTTCCACTCAGGGGCGCGCTCTCAAGGCTGTCGGAGCAGGAGCATTTGTGGGGGTGCCCTGGCTTTGTGTGTCTGGATCCGCCACCCCCATCCTGTTCACCACCCTGGCTGCCACCACTCCTGACCCTGGACAATATGGACAATGCCAGCATGAACATGTGTGGATGGATCTGTTCTTTGTAAATTCTTTTGGCTCTAGGCCTAGGAGTGGAATTCCTGGGTCAGGCAGTAGCTCTTTTTTTTTTTTTTTTTTTTTTCTGAGACAGGGTCTTGATATGTAGCCCAGGCTGGCCTTGAACTCACTGTGAGCCTCCCGCCTCAGCCTTCCCAGTGCTGTCTCTGATCTGAGCCCCGCCCACCCCAGTGTGAACTGTACCTCAGTGGGACTTGTCTCTGTCTGTCCTTGGGGCTCAACTCTGAACTCCGAGCTGGTGGAAGGCTGCAAGGAGGCGGCTTCCTGTCTCAGCCACCCCAGCTCCCTGGCCGGCGGGCTTCTCCACTGGGGGGCAGTTCAGCTTCACCCTCAGAGCTTCTCTGGGAGACCGTCCTCTTCCTGAGGACCGGATTGGCTTAGTTCTTGGTTGATCTGGGTGCAGGGACAGTTTTCTGAAATATTTCAACGAGTCACGTGGCTGTTGCCTTTTGGCCCCTAAGCTGGCCAGCAGGGTGGGGCGCATCTCAGGGGCCCCCCTCTCAGTGACTGGCACTGCGTTTGCAGACCTGCGCAGTCGCCACAGTCTGGTATCAGGGCACAGTTCGCACCTGAAAATGTCCATGCGGTGCTTTTCCGATTGAGACCGTCCCAAGGCCGAGAACAGTCCCACAGCCCCTGGGCTTGGCCCTGGCCACTATCCAGCCGCCCTGCCCTGGGCTTGGCCTCCTGGATGCGCGACGGATGCCGGGGTCTCCCCAGCTTCTGCGGCTCCTGCCGACCCTCTCGTGCTCCTCGCTGGCCTAGGACAGAAGTGTTGAAGAATGACTTCTGGGTCCCCAGAAGCAGCAGCCAAGGTGCGAGGGGCAGAAAAGCTGGAGATGGAAGCTGGCTCGGGGTGCGGGCACTCGGGCTGCAGCAGGGCTGCGCAATGCCAGCCCCAGGGCCTGGTGCCACCCACTCGGGGCTCCATCCACGGTGAGCTTTTTATTCCACAGAAAGGCATCTCGAGGCGGAGAGGTGCAAAACACAGATGTGGAATTATTCAATGTGCTCACGAGTCTGGCTGCTGAGAGTGGTTGGCGATATACTTGGAAAAAGGCCCCGGAGGGATGGTACCTTTTGGGGGGGGAATATATATATATATATATATTCTGTCAAGAAATATACTTGCAGTTCAGCAGTTCACCATATGAAGAAAAACGAGGGTGCGGACAGCCACCACACTGAGCACTTTGGGTAACTGCCGAGGCCACAGGGCACTGGGATCATCTACCTTATAAACCCTTAGGAACAGGGCCAGAGAGATAGCGCAGCGGCATGTCAGCCTGGCAAATGCCAGGGCCTGAGTTTGATCCCTGGTACCACAAAACAAAACAACCCTCAGGAATAAGAAACTGCAGCATTTTACTTCTATGCCTCCGGAACAAAAGATGGGGCTGTAACTTGGCCGAGGAGCACAGCACCCCAAAATATCCTTCTCCATGCACGATGCCTTCTTGCTCCCCAGAACTCCCTGCCTGGTCAACAGAGTTTGTGAAATTTTTCTTTCTCCAGAGCCATGAGGAGGGGCGGAGAGGGGCAAGGACCCCAGCTCTTGGGGTGTGGGGTTCTGCGGCCAGCCTGGCTCCTCTCGGAGGAGTGCAAATCAGTACTCCCAGGCTGCAGCCTAGCCAGTGGTGACTGCCCTGGGCCCTGGTGACCCACTGGGTGAGTGACTCTATCAGGATGAAAGCAGGTGCTGGCTGTGACATTTAACCCAGAGGCAGCACCTGGGATGGGCAGTGACCTTGCAGTGACCTCAGTTTGCTGCCCATAGGAAGTGACAGAGCTGCGACCGACCGCCTGGAGGAGCCGATGGGACAGGGGCCTCATGTCACGGGCGTGGGGCCCTCCTGCTTCTCCTTGTCTGATCCTGACTCACCCTCCCCTTCTACAGCCTCTTTATTGCCTTCCCAGCTGCCTCCCTGTTGGAAACTGAACTCAGACGTGATAACCAGAGACAAGGCAGCTATTTTGTGATTGATACGACCAAGAAAATTGCAGTGCTTGTCCCACAGAATTCCACAGAACTAGGGGTTTCAGTGGCTTCCTACCCATTTCTAATGCAAGAAAACAATTTTTTTGGGGGGGGACACTGCATTAGTATATTCTTCTGCCACTTTCAACCAAGAATGTATAAACTAGCACAGTCCCTAGCTTTCCCCTGATGGGCCTATCCCTGTACCCACTGTACCTTTAGTGCTGACAGTTGGTGGGGTGACATCTTTCTGCACCAGTGCCACAGTCCATGTTCTCAAGAGCAGCCTGGGTCAGGGACAGAGTTTGAAACCCAGCTACAGCTGGCGCCTCCATCTCTAACCAGCACCCTGGGCAGGATTCCAGATTCTAGGTTCCTCCAGTAAGTGCCTTTTTCAGTCTCTCGACTTTGGGTTTGGCCATGTGGTCTGTTCTGGCCCTGGACTAGACCCAAGACACAGGGCCTGTTCCAAGCCCAGGCTTTTGGAGGCTCCAACACTTCCACTCTTCCTGTGCTTGTGTCCGACATGCTCAGGCTGCCCCGTGGGTCCAGGGAGAGCTGAGAGACACTCACAGGCCACTGCGGCCAGATCTGGCTGTGGCCTGTGAATGCCGGAACTGCACAGGTGCCTACAGATAACAGCGGAGATGCTGCTGTTTGTTACACAGCACAAGGCTGCACCAGCTGACTGCTACAGTAACTGAGAGATGTACAACCAGGAAAGAAGAGGCATGGGATGGAGTCTTGAGGAGCCTCCCATCTCAGACATTCCCAGAGGTGTAGAAAACGGCCCAAGCCATCAATAGCTGGATATTTCCAAGCCCTCCCTACCAAGCTGCTCAGTAGCAGAGGAAGGAGCAGCCCACGAGCGGCAGATCCAGGAGGTGCGAGTGAGGTGTGGAGCAGAGAGGGAGGAGGTGAGCACACTGCAGCTGGGAGGAGGGGGTCCTCCTCCTGCAGACCTGTCCCTGGCTCAGGCGCTCAGCCTGGTTTCTGCCCCAGCCAGAGCACTGGGAGCTGCCAGGCTCAGGAGCAGGGTGCTTGAGGGCCCAGGCTGGAGATGGAACCACACGAGGGTTTGCATCTCACTATGGGGAGAGGTGGCCTGGTGGTGCTGCCGGGGGGAGGGGCGGGGTCTGTGGTGCAGCTGCCTGGCTGGGGTGCCTGCCTGCCTGCACCCTGCAGGAACAGAGCCTGGTTCTCCCCCTTCCCAGCTGGGCACCCCTGAGGGCACAGGGATAGACCTCAAGTCTCCCCCGCTCAGTGGTGCACACATCTCATGGGGCATTCCCGGAGGTGCCATCCCAGGGTGACAGCACACGTCACTTTCTTCATTATTCCCTCATAGGGGGTGCTGCTCCCCACTCTGTGCCATACTGAGGGGCTCGAAGGAGCCACAATTTGAGCTTGATTGGCCCAGCACATCCAGTCAGGGGGGATTGCGATGTGGCCCCTTGGGGCCTGGGTGTTGTCACTCCATGGGAGGAGTTCAGGCGGCAGGTCGGCTGCTCCTGTCTCGCTTAGCGCCACCCCTCCCGCCTCCCTCCCTGGGCTGCTGCATATCCGTGTGACCTTACATGCCTGTGCATGCATGTCTGCATGCAGGATTGGGTGTGTGTTTGCGTGTGTGTGTGCCCTGTGTCTCCTCCTGGTGGCCATATGTCCGCATGTCCCCATGCCTGTCTCATGTAGGCAGCAAGCACCATCTTCAGGAGTTAGCTCTGGAAAGGAGGGTGTGGGAGCCCAGGGTCCCCCTAGTGGGGAATGTTCTGGTCGTGGTACCAGAGGAAATGCAGGGTGGGTGGCATTGGCCTTGGTGGTATAGGGGAGCTCTCCATTGAAACCTTCTTGCTGGGGTTTGGGTACCTGTTCTGGGCAAATAGGAAGTGCTGAGCCCTTGGGGTACTCCTCGGGCTCTTCTCCAAGACACTGTGGCTGCGGGAACCTGGAGCTCTGGGGCATAGCTTTCCTTCAGGCTTGTTCTCCCTGGCTGGTGTGGGGGGATTTGTGAGGCTGGGACCTTCACACCATCATGGGAGCTCCCCACTGCCAGGGGCCAGTGACCTCTTGGTCTTACAGGGGACCTCATGGGGTGCTGGGACCGGGGAGGGTGAGCTGAGTCCTACAGGGCTTAGGCGAGGAACACGTCTGTCTACTGCAGGACTCAACGGTTTCTCTCAAGAGCCAAGGACAAATACTGCTATTCCTCTAAGGAGCAGCAAACATGGCTTTGTTGTTTGTTCCAGATGGGAACTTGCCTTGGAGCCTGGGCTGCCTCAGCCTCCTGGGCGCTAGGACGATAGGTTTGATGGTGGCAGTTGAACAAACAGAAAGAAATCTCCGGAAAGGAAACGGGGCAGTTTAGACACTGCCGTCTCAGCTCTCACGCACTGTGTGGTGGATGCCTGTTCCCTCCCCTCCCCCGAGGCTCATCCTGTGCGTCTCCTTACCTAAGGACCTCTGCTTGGCTCTACTCCCTGTGCCCGTGGGACTGTGTTCTTTCCTGTCAGTGAATGAATGAATGAATGATTGAATAAATGAGTGAGTGACCGGACAGTCTCCTTCCCTCAGGACATTTTTGGAGGTAACTGACAGAAAATCAATGCAAATTGGCTTAATTCCAAACAAGACACAGTTGTTTCCTGAAACTAAAAAGCACAGTGGTATCACTGTTTTGGGGGCTCCAGGGAGCCAAATGATATCGTCAAGTGGTTCTTTCCCCCCATTACATCCCCACTGACCTTTGCATTTTCTTATATATCCATATCACATATCTGTATCATGTGTGTGTAAGGGAGCAGCTCCACTGTGTCCGGCGATCACAGCTGAATATCCTAAAAGTTCTGTCTCCTCCCACCAAATCTGAGGAAAGTCTCTGATTGGTCTGTTTGGGTCACACGTCTATTTTAGACCCAATCCCTGTGCTTCAGTAGAATGGAGTATTCTGATTGGCTAGCCTGGATCGTGGCTTGGCCCTATAATGTGTGTTGGAGGTGCCATGACTGACATGTGACTGACTGCAGATCTCAGGAGAGGGAGGTTTCCTGCAGGACAGAAAATTAAGCAGGAAGAATATATATTTTTATTCATTATGTTCTTCTGTAATTAAAAGACCCAAATCTCTGTATTAGATTGACCTAATTTAGAAACCAAATTTGACCTATAAGCTTTACTTAACTGTGAGAACTGTCATAGTTCTCATGATAGAAGGCGATTAAGGCAGAACATAATAAAAGAAAAAAGGTAGAACTTGAAGGGACTTTCCCAGCTACATTTTTACTTTTAGTGGTCTATACACTAAATGAGCGTATAGTATTAACTCAAAATGTGGCCTCCAAATGGCTTTTCTCTACCATTAGAGTTTGGACATTAGGTTTTGGGGACACATTACCCCAAATATCCCTGGGAACAAGAAATGGACAGGAACCCCCCCTCCCCCCAGCCTCAGAAATAAGATCCATAGCTGGTCATTAAATGCTTCAGTTGAAAATATATATATTTTTTCTATTAACACAACTGAAGCTGTACTGAAAGCCAGGTATTTTTTCTGGGAAGTGAGGAATTTGGGGTAGGTGTAGGGGGAAATGTGCGAGTTCTCCCATTGAAAGCGGTAAGTTTTTGGGAGCCTGAGGGGCCTTGGTGCTGGGAGTCACCTGTGGTTTTTGTAGCCGGGTCTGGGACAGAGCTTCAGCGGTCACTCCCACCTCTGACAGCTGTTGTTTTCTGGGATCCCAGAAACCTTTCTCCATGTTTGTCTAAAAGCTGGTCCTTAGGATGGCATATGACTCTTTGGTGTCCTGGCTCTCCTGATCTCTTCTGTGACTTTTATGTCCTGTGTCCCGACACAGCCTCCTGTGTGGTACTGGTCATCCATGAATTCACTGATAGCAAATGCAGCCTGTGCTACGAAGACCACTGTGGAATAGGATGTGATTTTCTCCATCTTTCTAATAAGGCCTGGAAATGAAGAGCCGGGTAAATAGAAAGGACCCAGTGTTTCATGTGAAATGCTTACTTACCTAGCGGTCTCTTGCATACAGTTAACACTGCACACTCCCTACCCTCAGGGATGAAGCTGGGGACACAGTGGCTTCCTCTTCTACCTTTCATCTATCAGCTCCATGTCATCTCCTCCCCAGGCCTTGTCCAGCACCCTGGTCATCCCTGCTCCCTTGAGGGTCTGTGTAGTATTGTCCATAGCCTGGAACCCCTGGCCCCACGAAGGTTTAGGAAACACAGCACTTCCCAGATTCCCCTGCAAGGCCGTCACCGTATACTTTAGGGTCTAATATTTGCCTAGTGTTTGGGCAGTTCTCCCCATTCTGAGCTTTGAGGTCAGAGTCTGGGCATGGCTGGGCTGGCTTTCTCCTTGGGTCTCTGGGGCTGAGACACAGTCGACCTGCAGGCAGTGGTCCTCTCTCAGACTCCGCTTGGAGACCGTTTGCTCCCAAGCTGCCTGAGTCGGTGACAACATTTGCCTGTGGCTGCAGAGTCATCAACTTGCTTCCCTAGGAGAAGTGAGGCCTCACTTCGAAGCCTCTTCCAAGGTTCTTGGATGCCACCAGCTTAGGATGGATGATCTTCCTTTTGTTAAACTCAAAGTCAATGGATTAGGGGCCTTAATTACACCCACAGAGTCCCTTCATCTTTGCCGTGTATCTAGCACAGTCAGAGTGGTGTCTCAGCTCTGCCAGCTCCTGGCAGTGGGAAGCAGCAAGTCCCAAGTCCTACCTCCTCTCATGTCCGGGAAGGGGCACAAAGCCCCCTGTTCCATGCACCTCTGGAACACTTAGAGTTTGCACAGGAGTGAGGTCACATGTTGGTCTCTCTGTGTCTGGGTCCATGGAGTCTTCTGGTCCTCTGGCTGGAGTTGGATGCAGGTCCCTGCCCCTGAGCCTGGCCATGGGCCTTCTGGGCCTCCTGCCAAGAGGGTTGAACAGTACCCATGGTGCTGGCTATGCTGCTGTAAGCCCAGAGGGGCCTCCAGGCACCACCTTTCTCTCCTGGAGGCTGAGCCACCGGGTGCCAGCCACTGTCCTGCATGGTAAGCTGCCTGTGCCTCACAGGGAGTGGTCCAGATCCTGTGCACGGGTCCTCACTGTGTTGTCTGCCGTTCTCCATGTCTGCCTGCATCTTGTTCCACGGTCCCGGCACCAGGGTGCCTTTGGGCTGAGGACTGGCGTGCTCACTTTCTGTGGCCCCTCGCTGCCCTCCTCTGCACTCCTCACTGAGTTTGCAGGGGTTACACCGTGGCACCGTGCCCTGTGCCACTTGGGTAGGAGGAGTGGCATGTCCAGGGGCTTCTACCTGTCCTGCCCCTACAGTTGCTACTTCTTGCGAGGCCTGGGTGTCATGGGGGGTTATACCAAGTGACCCCCTCTAGCTACATCCACCCAGTTATACACTTAGGCCCTGGGCAATGGTCAGAGCCATTTCCTGGTGGGGTGAAGGACTCCCTTGAGCAGTGACCAGGTAAGCTCACTCTGCCATCCCTGGACAGGAACAAATTACAGATGAGCCACAGAGAGCTTGAGCAGCTCATGGTTAAGTGGAGGCTATTTTCTTCTTTTTTTCTGGAGATGAGTCTCACTATATTGTCCAGGCTCAAGAGATCTTCCTGCCTCAGCTTTCTGAGGAGCTAGAAGTCCAGGTCTGCACCACCAGGCTCAGCTTTGCTCACTCTCTGTAGGTCACAGATACCATGCAGGGCTCTTGAGGTGCCAAGAAGCTGCCCTGCCCCCAGGCACGCTGAGCCTTGATGACCTGGCAGCCTGCCTCAGCTGCCACCTGCTAACCTGGCCTCTGGGATGTCAGTTCTGTGACAGCACCAGCCACCCTGGTCCCAGCCAGATGGGCCTGTGACTCTTTTCTTTGGCAATCGGCTCTGCACAAGTGGTTTAGAGATAATTTATGTGCTTCCCTAAGTGGGAAGAGCTGGCCCATACAATTAGCAGGCAATGCTAAATACAAATAAGAAGTGGAAATCTACGTGGCCAGTTACGCACGCAGAAACTGCGGTTCTGTCTGCAGGGACCATCAACTTCCAAGCATGCGTGGGCAGCCCTGTGGGGCTGGCTCCTGTCACAGAAGGCACGTGCAGTGACAGCTGGCCACGTGCCTATGTCACACGTCTCCTGTCGGGGCAGGGGGCACTGAGGGCCAAGGAGGAGAGGAGGACTCATCCATGGGGCCCTGTGACTCCCAGAAGTCACCTCCTGCTCTGAGCCATGGGGTCCATGCACTTAGGGAGCAGCCAAACTTTCTCCTGGCCCCATGGCATTTAATCCTTCCAACCCATGTCTCAGAGCACAGCCTCTGCCGAGTTCCGTAGCCAGGCACTGAACCTCAGAGATGCCAAAGGTAAGAACCAAAGCACTGGCACTAGACGTACCGGGTCTAACACCGACACCCGGCCCTTGCCCTCACTGTGATGCCAAGGGCAGGCCAACCCTGTTAGTGACTGTTCATGAAGCCCTGCTAGTGACTCCCGTCCCCAAGAGTGACACCAGTCACATTCCTACCCTACAGGAGAAAATGCAGGTTCCCAGGGCACGTGAGAGTGAGGGAGGGGTTGGGTGTCTGCAGCGCAACTCTCTGCTGTCCCGTACCTGTCCCTGAGAGCAGCTGGCCAGAAACAGGGCAGCAGGAGGCCTCAGGTCCCAGGCTCCCTACTTAGGAAAGGGGCATGCGTGGTGAAGTCACAGGCTGTGAATGTGGTGTGTGTCTCTGGGGAGTCCCAGTGCTGCCACAAGTGTCCTTAGAAGGGAGGAGGCAGAGAGATTTGAGACACTGAAGAGGTGAGGGGACCCCTGGTAGATCCCGGAGGCCTCAGAACCAGAAGAGGCCAGAGGGACCATGGCCCGAGTGACACTGATTTCAGACTTGCACCTCTCAAGCTGTGATGTTTTCAACCACTCACTCTGTTGTCCCTTGTCACAGATGCCACAGGGGACCCACGCAGGGCCCCAAACAGGACAATGACTGTCCTTTCGATGACAACTGTCTTGGCTCTTCCCAGGGCCCTGGATGCCTTAAACAGCTACAAGCACCACCCCAGGCACTGACATTGTCCCAGACTCAGGGTCTGAGGGCTTGCTGCTGTTTGAGTGGGGAGCAGGAGTGTTTGGTGGGCAGCCAGGGCCAGGGTGCTGTGGGGCTGTGCTTTTGGGGGGTTTCCTGGGAAGCCTCTTTCCTTGCCTGCTCCATTCTGTCGTCCTGGGGTGATGGAGAAAGAGAACAGGTGAGGCCAGGTTACGAGGTCCAGAGCCCTGGGAGTGGCTACATCCCGGGAGGAGGCGCAAGAAGCAGACAGGGGCCCCCCCGACCAGAATAAGTCCTGTGAGGCCAGTGACACAAAACACGCAAAAACAAAACCACGACCCAAATAGTGAAATAAAAAGCAAAACAAAAGACCCACCCAAAACTCGAACCTTACCAGCAGTCAAGATGAGACTTTGATGCAATTAAAAAATCAAAAATAATGTAAAAAAATTCAACAACAAATATTAAAGCTTTAAACCCAGCCAAATACATTTCAGTGCTCCGTGGCAAAAGGACAAAGCAGTAACGTACTAATCCTGTCGTTTTCTAAATTTTGATATTTTGTCCATCCATTGTGTTAGCACTGGTTTTGGATCTGTGAAGCATTACTTATTGGAATATTTTTTTCTCACGTCCTTAAGTCCCCCAATCTCATTTCACCCCACTGCTGGGCTGTCCCCCTGGGGTGCTGGCGTTAGCCTTAAAAGTACCATCCCACCCAGCCAGCCCCGCGGCCGGTCGCGTCGCTGTTCTCAGGTGCCTGCAGAACCACGAGTTCCCGGTAGGGGACGCCGTGGGACCGCGCGCGGGAAGTGCTCAGCTGGGCTTTAGAGGCCTGGCTCCCGGGAAGGAGGCGGGGATGCTAGGCCCGGGAGCAAAATTTCTCCGATTTAAGTTAGAAAAAAGAAATGGCTCTGAACGTGAATTCTGCGCAGTTCCCAGATGCCTTTTCCCATGCATCACAGCGGCGCCCGCGTGGATGCCGCTCGTGCTTGGATCCGGATGCGCACTGTCCCGTGGACGACTCGGGGCTGGGTCCTGTCCAGAGCGCTGCAGCTCCTGAACGGTGCCACCGGGCTGCTCACACTCATCTTGGCCCAGCCTGTAACCAGAACTGGAATCCAAAACCAAACCTAACTATAACCCAACTCCAGCCTCACCCCCGCCCAACCCCCAGCCTTAACCCGGCTCCTCAAACTCTCTTTGCCCATGCCTAACCCCAAACCCAATCCGAACCGGGCCCGAATCTCAACTCAACCCAAGCCCTAACCCCAGCCCCAGCCCCAACCCCAACCCCACATCAATTCCGATCCAGAAGTCTGTGTCCCCAGAGCAGTCCCAAAGTGTCACAGGGTACAGCTGGCCTCACCCGTGAAGTTCCCACCTCTAGGGACCTGCTCCGGAGAGGGCAGGGGGGCGTGTTTCCCTCTTTTTGCATTTTTACCCTTTCCTCACTTCCTACAGCAGGCAAGAATGCATTAGGTTTCATAATTTGAAAGAAAAACCATAAAATGTGAGACTTTCAGGGGGAAAGAGATACATTTACATAAAAATTCACTGAGAAAATGTGACTAAAGTGAGCTGGTGGCAGGAGGCTGGCCTCGGGCTGGTCTCTGGGATGACAAAGAGTAGGGACAAGTGACTGAAGCTGGGATCAGCCTGTGGCCAAGTCCGATCCCCTGATCTCCGGTGAGGGCGGGGCCCAGGCCCGCTGTGGGGGTCACAGCCTGGGGAACACAGTAGTTCCCTACTGGGCTTGGAGGCTGTAATGGTCGGATCCTGGAACTAGGCTGGCAACAGCCCTCTCCACGGCGACCCCCCCACGGAAGTTTTACTATCTTTCCAATTACTCCCATTTCCCAGGAAAACTGAGACCCAGAAGCGGGAAGCAAGAGGCCCAAAGTCACAGGGCGCCAAGGGACTCCAGCATCCAAGGAGTAGATGTTCCCACCCGGGAAGATTTTGGTGAGGCCCACAGGCAGCATGGTGTCCGTGAAAAAGGGAATTCTGGCTGTCTCTGGCCTCTCCCTTCACCTGAGGTCGCTGGTGGGGAAACTGAGGCTCAGGCACGTTAAGCCTCAGATACCGGCCCAAAGTGAGCTGTCCTCCTCTGCAATCAGGCCTGGGCTGTGTGCCTGCCCCTGGGCTCCAAAGCTGAGGCACAGCGCTCCGCCGTTAAAAGGCTCCCATTGCTCCAGGAGCCAGCAGGCCAGGATGGCAGGGGCCCCCAGGACTCGGGGCCCAGCTCCTGTTCCTGCTCTGCCCGGGCACCACATGTTCCCTTGTGCCCCACCCCTGCCCCAGTTCCCACTCCTCCTGCTGTGACCGCAGTGCCCACCCCTTGCCTTGCCAGTCTGTATCTCCTCACAGATTCTCAGCCTAATGGCAGTGTCTTTCTGTGTCCTTGCTGAGGCCCTGTCCTCAGTGACTTGAGCCTTGGGGCGTGGGGGCAGCTTGTGATTCCCCCCCGTCAGTGTGAAGCCGTAACCCCGCTCAGGTGGGTACCTGCTAAATGATGGACCCAGACTTGTCCTGCCCAGGCCCATGACAGTGCCTGCCTGGGGGTGGGGAGCACAGAATTCTTCCTGTGCTCGTGTCATGGTTGGAGCCCCAGGTCTGGCCGGTCTCATCCCCATCCTCTGTCCCATCCCATGTCCAGGGAGCTAGAGGTCCTGCATGGTCCCCTGACACCCTCCCTCCTGCTTAAGCCAGAGGGAAGCCCCAGCCCCAGCCCTAGCTCAGGCCCTGCATGCACATCACACCGAGAGGCTGCGGCTTTGGTAGGATGGGGGTGACCATCCTGGCTCTGCTTCTCCAGGGGCTCCTTCCCCAGCCAGAGGTCACCATGAGGCTTAGGGGCTAGGGAGCGGGTGTGGGAAAGATGCTGTTCTGTGGTTGGAGGCAAGCCTAGATGTGTGTGACTCAGGGACCATGTCCTCCCCAAGCGAGGACAGAAGTATGAGGAAGTACCCTTGGGTGAGCTGGGTGGGTGACAGCCTGCAGGTGCTCCCGGGCAGAAAGGCAGGGGAGAAGGTGTGAGCCCGAGAGAGACGGATGGCAGGGGCCGCTGGGCTGGTGACAGTGATGGCTGGGTTTTCTGTGGGTGTCTGGCTGGTGACCTTTTGGAGGAATGGATTCAGAAGCAACTGCTATTTATTGAGGCCCAGTTCAGAGGCATCGGAGGGGGTCACCTCCTCTGAGTTAAATGTCAGGCCCCACGGCGGCTGGGAGCCGGAGGTACATCCCAGCAGGACGTGGGTGGTTGGGCCTGACAGGCTCCAGAGCCCAAGCGCCTCCTTGGAGAATGCAGTGGGGGCCACCTGGTTTATGGGGACAGTAATTTGGTGCTTATGTGTGTCTATGTGGTGTGTGTGTGCACACGTGCGTGTGTGTGTGTGTGTGTGTGTGTGTGTGTGTGTGTTCTTTTTCTCTTCTTAAAAGGTAGCAGGGCCTTCCAGCCTGGCAAGTGCAAGGTTCTGAGTTTGATTCTTGATGCCAAAAAAAAAAAAAAGGAAAAGAAAAAAGATCAATTCGCTTAGAGACAGGGGTCTCCTGGTCTTTACTTTCTGTTTATTTATTTATTTTTATGGCCGGCTCAGCCTGCCCTGAGGGCAGGGCTGGTGCAGCATGTGGTGCCAGGGATTGAACTGCAGTCCCTGCAGCTGCCTAAGCTTTCCTAAGCAGGCGCTTTAGACCACTGAGCCATCCTGCCGGGCCCCATGGTCTTTACTTTCTGGTGGGGGATGTTTACTTGGATGGGTGTGGCTAAGGAAGGGAGAGGGAGTCATGAAGCTGGCGTTGCTCTGTGGACCTACTCCTTTCCTGTGGGGCAGGTGGGCTGCAAGCTGGAGCTCAACTGGAGGACCCCTTCCTCTTCTTACTGTATTGGCTGTTCTCCCTGCGTCTCTTTCTTCCTCTTCAGCCCTGTCTCCCTCTTCCCCACCCTGGCCTTCCCCCCCTTTCTCCTCTTCCTTCTCTCCTTGCCCACATCTTGATTTTCCCCTCCTTTGCCTTGTTTTGCTCCCACCAGAACCTTTCCCCTCTCTCCTCCCTCCCCTGGCTGCGGCTGTGACTGTCCTACCCCTGTGTTTGTGCTGCTAGCGGGACCTGCCCTTTCCTGGGCTGGGGAAAGTATCGGGGTCATTAGCTTACAGTCCTCCTGGCCACCTACCATTTGCTGCAGAGACCACACCCTCCTGGGAATGGGACAGTCTGAGGGGGCCGTGTGAGGGTGGGCCGCATGCCGGCTGGCCGGGCCTGGCTGCCCTGCCTCCTTCCCAGCTTTTCCCTGGCTCCCACAGGCTCTAGCTCACACAAGTGCTTCAGATTCTGAGACACAGGAGAGATGTTTTCTCTTCGTAGTTAACGCTTTTGGTTTCCTGATTGGAAGTCAGAACAGCTTTGCCAGCCATGTCCTGCTCCTCATAGTGTCCCTGATCAGGGAAGGTTGTGGCCCTGGGGCCCTGCGCCTATGAGACACAGTGACAGCTATACCCATGCCTTTCAGTAGGGCAGCAAAGCAGCTGTCAGAAGCAGAATTTGGGGGCCATTTGAATAGCATCCTGCAAATGGGGAGTTGGGGGCCACACACACTCCTGGCCTCTGCTACCTACAGCCGAAGCCTAAGCCCCCACTGAGGCCAGGCAGGAAGTGAAGGTTGAGGAAACATTTATGCCTTTATGATTGAAAACTTCTTAAGGTGAAGCTACGCAGGAAGGCATCTGGTCACCTGCACCCAGCTGTGTCTCCCCCGCTGAAGCACATCTGTCTGTGTCCCCGTGTCTGGGTGAAGGGCAGAAGGTGACGGCAGGCCTCTCCCTCCCTGCCCTGGCTTCTGTCAGCATCGATCAGCTTCGTCTGTCTTTGCGCTTTATATAAATGGAATCATACAGCGTGTTCTCTTTGTGTCTGGCGTCCCTGGCCCGACATTCTGCAGGTTTATTTTTATCTCTGAACCCACCAAAGCAGGTTTCCTGAGACTGGGAAAGATCCCCGTAAGTAGGCTTCCAGGTGCTGGGAAGGGTGAGAAAAGGTGGCCATCAGGTGTGACCAAGAGGCAGGGTGACCTGTGTGGCCCTATATTGTTTAATTCGACCGGGGAAGTGAGGAATATGTATTCTCATATATATCTCAGAAATGGAAAAAAAACCGTACAATTGCATACTTATCACCCAGAACTGAAAATTTAAAAACTTCCAGTCTTTTTGTTTCTTTGTTTGTTACACAAAACTGGTGGAGTGAACAGCACCGATAAGGCTGAAGAGTGCTCCCTTAGGTGCCCTCTGTGGCCCATTCCAGACCCCACTCCCTAGGGTGATGGCATCCCAGGGTATTCTGGTTTCATCCCTAGACTGGCGACTGATCTCCGGAGAATCTGAACCTCTGCTTTTTTTCGGTGAGTCTGACTCGGCCTGGCTCGATTCAGCTTGGCTTGCAGCCGAGGTTGGCTGCCTCTGTGCGGCCAGGCCCCCAGGTGAGCCCGCTTGTGCAGATCCCAAAAATGCCCTTGGCTGGAGGAAGGGCTTCAGTTGTGAGCACTCCCTGGCTGGCCCCTGATGACGCCCCCTAGAAGCTCCCCATTCCAGGGGCTCCCCAGCCCGTCTGGGCCCCAAGGTTTCATTTTAGAGAAGCATCCTTTTTGTGCAAGTAGGAAGCACACGAATGCATCCCTTCCCTCACTCAGATTTCCTCGCTGCTTTGCTTCCTCCATGGCCAGTGCTCAGTGGTCCCCTTAGGACATGCGTAGTAGATATTTTCCACTCCACAGACAGATTGTCCTGACTGCAGCTGCCATTGCCTCTCAGGGACTGTGCTTGATCCCTGGATGCCACTGGTGCCAAAATCCAAGACCTCAAGTCCCTTCTACAAAATGTGTGGTGTTTGTATGTAGCCTACACCCTCCCATGTACTGTAAAGTGTTTCTGGATGAATTATAATACTGACAACAAAAATGCTACATAAATTGTTGTTCTGCCGTATTGTTCGTGGGATAATGATAAGAAAATCAGAAATCTGTAGCTCTTCAGGGCTGGCAAGATAGCTCAGTGGTCTAAGTGTCTGCTTGGGCAAGCGCAGGGACTGAGGTTCAATCCCCAGCACCACATGCTGCACTGGCGTCACCCCTGGACGCGCTGAGCTGGCACCAAGTCCAGGCGTGGTGGCGTACACCCGTAGTCTCAGCACTGGGGAGGCTGAAAACAGGAGGATCACTACGAGTCCGATAAAAGTCTACAGCTGGTTGAATCCGCTAAGGCGGATCTGCTGCATTCCTCACTGCTATGGTTACACACAAGAGCTGACAGAGACCAAACGTACCCAGCGAGGCCGTGTGCCAAGGAAACTCATTTACACAAAGTTTTGTCACTGGCTTCACCCAGTGGACCATAATTTGTCCCCCTCTGATTTTGTACGTAAGTGTGGTGGTGGGTTTTTAGAATTTTTTTTTTTTTAATTTAACTTGAAAAATAGAAAATGGAGCAATGGCAGAAGGTATGGTCCCTGAGGGTGACATCCCTAACTCGGAGGACACTTCCTATGACCTGAAAGTGAGGTGGGGTCAGGTGACTTGCTCTGGGGAGGGAGATGGGAGGACAGTGACGCATGTCACCTCCAGGCTGAGCACTTCCAGGCCAGTGTGCAGCTCGGTGGCGTCTAGGGCCCTGCTGCCTCTGAGGAAGGTGTGCGTCATGGTGTGCCAATGTCTGTTCTTTCCTAGCATGTTGGCTCGTTTTTATTCCTATCACGGAATATCTGAATAAAGAGAAGAGGTTTATGTGGCTCGTAGCTTCAGAAGTTGAAAGCCCGAGGTCCGGGCCCTGACTGGTCAGCCCTCCCCTTTGGTGTCATGGCGGAAGAGTGCAGGAGCAAGAGGGCGAGACAGAAAGGGACAAGGAAAAGCAGGGGGAAAGAGAGTCAGATCATTTTTAAATAAACGCGCTGCTCTTGAAGAGCCAGGGAGGGTCTGAGTGAGGAGCACGTGGATCCTTCCAAGGAGTGTGCCTGTGATGACAGCGGGACCCCTGCAGCCAGCCCTGCACCAGAAGTCCTTCCACCCCTTGCCTCGGCCCTGGGAGGCCCAGTCTTCCAGCACAAGCGCTTTGGAGGCCGCCCTCAACCCTGTCTCAGAGAGGCTGAAGTGGCCGGCTCTAGGAAGTACTGTTGAGGGGCCTTGGGGACAGGGGCTGGGCCTCCTGTCCAGCTGTGTGATTGTCACTCAGATAGCCCTGGGGAGAGGCAGATGGCTAGTGTGTGTGTGTGCGTGTGCATGTGTGTGCATGCATGCGTGTGTGTGTGTGTGTGTGTGTGTGTGTGTGTGTGTGTGTGTGTATGTGTGCGTGAGTGTGTGGTCCAAATGGCCTCTGTTAGGTGTGTGTGTAGCTAGGAATCCCTCAACAGTCCCATGCTCCTAAGTGGGGCATTTGGAACGGCTGGTGGGGCTCACAGCTGACTCGCTCCTTGCAAGGTGGCCTGGGGGGGCGTGCCTCGAGGGCGTGGCTCCTCCTCAGGCCCCTCTGCCAGGCAGGCCTGGCTTTGGAGCTGGCAGCTCCGGAGGGAAACAGCCTACATTAATGACCTCCCACCCCCTTTAAACTGTGGTTGCCAGGGATTTTGTCCCACCTATGAGAACTGTGACTAAGATATCTTTGGACACCCATGTGGAGATATCAGGAAAATTGTAGGGAACCTGAGCTGATTTTAGAAGTGATAAGCCAGAGTTGCTGGTGTATTTGCCTTAACTGGTATAGTATTCAGTCATCACTCAACCACAAAAAGTAAAAATAGGGCCCGGCAGGATGGCTCAGTGGTCTAAAGCTCCTGCTTAGGAAAGCTTGGGTGGCTGCAGGGACTGTGGTTCGATCCCCGGCACCACATGCTGCACCAGCCCTGCCCTCCAAATTGTTCAGTTTAAAAAAAAAAAAAAAAGCCCTGACTGTTGAGCACCCAGGGCAGCAGGGTGGCACCTTCTGCTTTGGGGTGGGGGCATCTTCCCCTTTTAACAGATGTAGGCTCCACGGTGGTCGCCTTGCCTTGAAGTAGCCTTGACCTTGGGTCTGCGGGTGGCCCTGGTTGTGCTGCTCAAAGCCAAGAGGAACTGTGCTTCTCTGCACTGAGTTGGTCTTGGAAGTTGGAAAACAAATGCTGGTGCCGTGAAAACACCAGACCGTCATGTTTCCAAGTACATGGGACAGGAAGACCCCTTTGCTACACTTGGCCTACTTTGTCGTGTGTTGAAGGATACCTTGGTCCATTTTCTGCTGCCAATAATACAGACAGGTAAATGACAAATAAAAGATTTTTTTTCCCCTCACAGTTCTGACCAAGGTTGAGGGGCTACAGCCAGGGATGGTCGGTGGTAGCCTTCACTGTACCCGTAGTGGCAGCATTGGGTGGCTTCCTTGAATTTTGTTGGCCAAAGTCTGACTATGCTCTCATGTTTGGTGTAACTGAGTCCTAACAAGGAGTAGGAGAAATAGGAAATCAGTGTCAGAAAGGACTAGTAGTAAGTATGTCTCTGTCACTGAAGCCATCACAGCCAGAATTGGTGTCACCCTACAACGTGGCAAGCGGGCGCTCGAGCGGAATAAATGTAATGATTTTTAGTTGCCTTTAAAAAAAAACTCACTCAAGAACAGACATCAAGTTTGAAATATGGCACCCTTACGTCTGAATATGACACTATTACCTTTAAGGGCAAAGGGTAATTAGAGACTTTGTAAAAATGTTTTCACTCGCTAAGAAGGGCTCCCTAATAGCATGGAAGGAGACTGCTAGGATCTCAAACACTTAAGCTCCACATTTGTTTCCAGGGAAGCACTACATGTGAGTGTTGGAGAGGCCTGCAGTTTTCCTAGGATGGAGCAGAGCGTGGAGTTCTGACCACACCCAGCTACCTCTCCCTCCTTTCAACAAGAGCCGAGCACCTGTTAGCTGAGCATCATCCTAGCCAGCTCGTCTGTAGGAGAGGAAGCCCGCGTGGCCCCTGGCCTGCTGGGAAGGCTGATACGTTAGGGGTGTAAGGTAGTGACGCAGCTAGCTTACTGATCAAAGCAAAGTAGCTGATTTGTTGCTTTCATAGAGTAGAGGAGGTAGGACTGAGAAAGCCTTCTGGGGAAGGGTCACCAGCTGGGGGTGTGTGTGTGTGTGTAGATGACTTGGAGTTTGCCTGGTCTGAGAGTTTACTTATGGACTTATAAGTAACCTGTTCAGTGTCTTGGGTGCTGCCCAAGTCAGAGACTGCTTGATCAGGGACAAAAGACTTTATTATTCTTGGCACAGGATGTAGCAGCAGCACCAGCACCAGCACACGTTGGTTCTCTGTCCTCAGCCCCTGGGAATGGCATGATGAGTGTTACGCTTTGTGTCGAGGTGCCCCCCGCCCCAAGCCTCATGAGCTCACAGTGTTATTCTGGAGGTTCCTGAATCTGGAGTGTGTGACTGATTTGCAGTGCAGTGCTGGCATTAGGGTCCTGGATTCGCTGACCGGATTGGCACTGCCCTAATCCTGGTAGACTGCATGTAAAGTAAAGGGCAAAAAGGAGTTTCTCCTCCTCTCCTTTTTGCTGCTGTTGCTTTTGCTGTCTTCTGCGGCCACGAACTCCTGCTCCCTGCCACGTGCGGCCCTGTCTCGGAGCCAACCAGCTACGGAAGCCTCTATAAAGTAGGAGCTGAATAAGCCTTCCCCTTTTAACTTTGGGTACTGGGTATTTTGTCTTGGCAACAACAGAAAAAAATAATTAAGACAATGGCTTGTGCACTGCCGAGGGACCCAGAGTTTGGGAGCCAGTCCCTCCATAGGCAGTAAGCCCTGCTCTTCTCCAGAGGGAGACCCTGAGCCATGTGACCCTTGTTCCTCAAGGCTGCAGGCTGCAGATATAACTCTGAGAGGCCTCGGCTAGGGCAGGGGCTTCCTTCTTGGCATACCAGGTGCACTAGCTTCTAGGTGAGTGCTGCAGGAATAAATCACCACAAGTTTAGGGGCGTAAAAGAGCACCCCTGCCATCTCACAGCTCGGCGGCTTGGTGGCCTGAATGGACTCCTGTCTGCTACGGTCTCCAAGTTTCCAGGCAAAGGGTCAGCTCCTGCCTGTAGCTCTGGGCAGAGTCCACTTCCGGGCCCCTTCAGCTTGCAGACAGAGGACAACTGAGTGTCTTCAACACCAAGGTCTCCGCTTCCTCGCTGGGTGCTGGCCAGGAGTGTTATGTCCCCGCCTACATGGCCACTTGGTTTCAAAGTACCTACCAGGCCCAAGTCCCTGTGTTTCAATCTTTCTGATGCCCTTCTCTTCTTTCTTTCCTGTTCGTTCTTCCTGCCCCCTTTCCTATCCTATCTCTTCTCTCTCGCCTCTCCCCACTTCCAATCCTCCTTCAATCCGTGTCTGCAGACCAAGTGTCCCTCACATGGAGGGGGTCCCTGCACACAACCCATGTCCCTTTCTGTGCTCATCCCTTTCTCCCCCTCCCATTCCCTCCATCTCTGATCCCTCCTGAGAAATATCTACCATTTGTCCTTTATTCTGCCCTTTAGTTACAATTTGGGCTTCTCGTATGTAAGAGAAACATATACAATATTCAAGCCTACGTATCTGGTTTGTTTCACTTGACTAAATTTTTCTCTCAAGGGGAATTCCTTTTGCCACAAATGACTCGAGCTTATCTTTCTCCAAGCAGAACCACACTGCACTGGGCATCAGCACTCCACTTTCTGTCCCTGTTCATCTGCTGAAGGACGTGTAGGCTGCTCCTGAGATTTAGACGTCATGAATGGCCCTGCCGTCAGTGCAGGTTTTGCTGGCGTATCATGTTGTAACTCTTTCACAAAGATACTTAGCTGGGTTCAATGGAATTTCTAAAAATAGAAAAAGGTGTTTTGGGGACCCTCCATGCTGCTTTCCATAGTGACCGTGCCAATGTGCACCCCACCAACGACGTGGAAGGCTCCCCTCCCCAGGCCTCTCCTGTAGTTGTTATTACTTGATTTCTTCCTAGGGTAACATGGAAACCCAGGGTTGTTTCAGTTTGCATTTCTCTGATGGCCAGCGATGGGAAGTGTTCCTTCATGTTTGTATCAGGCAGCGGCTGTTGCTGCTGCTCTCCCTCCTCTTCTTCTTCCTCTTCCCCTGTTCCTCTTTCTTTCCTCATCTTTCTCCTTCTCCTCTTTTCTTCGTCTCCTTCTCTTCTTCCATGAAGGTCTGTCTCAGTTGTCCATTTTTTTGGGTTGGGTCTTTTATTTCGGGAAATCGAATTCTTTTTTAGTTTCAAAGACTGTATTCAGGATATAAGTCCCCTGTCTGAGGAACAACTAGCAAAACATTTTCCATTCTGTAAGTCCTTGACTGTATCTGTGACTTCAAGGCTTTTACCTGTTTATCTTCCATCAGGTTGCTTTGTTTTAATATTTAGTTCTTTGATCCATTTTGATTTTAGCTGCACGCATGGTAAGACATGTGGGGTCTAGAGCCAGCCTCCTTCACACGTGGTAAGACATGTGGCTAGCCAGCTCTCCCATGCCACCTGTTAAAAAGAGTGGGTCTTGCCTCCCGTGTATGTTTTCAGGACTTTTGTCACAGATAAAGTACTTGAATATGACTGGGGTTGCTTACATATTCTTTATTGAGTGTCAGTGAGTATCACATCTGGTGTTTGTGTCAGTGCTGTCTTACTTAAAAAAAATACCGCAGTGTGTGTGTGTGTGTGTGTGTGTGTGTGTGTGTGTGTGCGCGCGTGTGTGAAAACTGCAATGCAAATGGGATTGGGAACAGGCCAGGGTCATATACGTTGGGGTCTTGCCTGGGGAGGAGGGGTCTCCTATTTTGACCTAGTCATGTTCACAGTCTGCCTGATCTCCTGGTTCTTGTCCTGCAGCTTTTAATTGTTCCCTTGTCCTTCCTCTGACTCCTACTTCCTGTTGGAGGCCATCTGTCTCAACTGGTAGCACCAGAGCTCATTTCTGGGTCAGTTTTGACAGTGGACACCTGTTTTTCAGTTGCTTCACCAGCAGTGTCCATTTCCCTGCTTTTGTATACTATCTCTGGATTTCTTTCTTAATCTTTTACGCATTTATTTATTTGGTACAGTGTCTTACTACACAGCTTGGACTCAGAGTGATCCTCCTGTCTCAGCCTCCCCAGCACTGGGATTACATGCATGCACCATCACACCTGATTTGGGGACCAGTAGGGTGCACCTGGGCTTCCAGGGCCAGCATGACACACTGTACTGGGATGGAACCCAGGTCCTTACACTTGCCAGGCCAGCGCTTAGACTGCCAAGCTACCTCCCCAGTGCCCAGATTTTTTTCTAGGCAAACACTTTCTCCTCACTTGACTATGCATCCTACACGGTGTACGGTACTCTACCCTAGGCCTAAGCTGCTCACTAAGCTTCATGTGTTGCACTGCACTCAACGGCGCAGGAATGGACACGTTAACTCAACCAAGGTCAGTGAGACATAGAAGACTGCGTTTTGAGGATCCTGGGAATTGATCTTGGCGTCTTCCTCCTACTCTGCTTGATTCTGAGAGCAAGGAGCGTGAGGCGCTGCTGCAGCCCCTTGTGACCGCAAGTGAGCTTGTGTGAGAAAGAAGCCATTGTGGACGTTCTGCTGACCCCGTACTTACTTTCCTGCCAGGATGCAGTGCAGGAAGAAGCCAGCCTGGCTGGCCAAAGGAGATAAATCAGGGCCTGGCTGGGGAGTGAGGACTTGATCCATTTCTGGCCAGGGCAACTGCCAGACAGAGCTGCCAGATAGAGGTGGGAAGCTCCCTGCCAGGCGTGAGCAAGAAAGCACGTGGCCTGTCATGGCTTGGGGTTTCTACAAGGTGAAAAATATAATACAGGACACATTTTATAAGATTAGTGAGGCGTGAGTGAGACCTCCCTGGCCCGCAGGAAGCCCAGCTGACCCAGCAGCCAGGCCAGGTGCAACTAGAGCAGCGCCGAGCAAACAATCAACCCGTGCACAGGAGCCCCGACCGACCAACCAACCGACCAACCGACCAGCCAACCCACGGGCATGCAGGTAGGAGCTCTCGGCCTGCAGGCCGCCACCCGGCCACGGCATCTCAGTTCTCGCTGACAGCAACCCTCCCCCACCGATTGGCAGGTGCACAGATAGGACCTCTCAGCGTGCAGCACCCACACTGCCACCAGAACTCCACCCCCGCCCACAGCTCGTGACTGGCGGGCAAGTGGGCAGGAACACTAGGCCTGTACTCTTGCACCACCAGAACTTCTACCTTGCCCAGAACCCAGCTCTGGCATCTGTTGTGGAGCCCTGCATGCAGCAAAATTCCCTGGAAGAGAGGCTGGGCGCTCAGACCCTACCTGCTAACCCAGGAGCTGAGCATCTTGCCAGAAGAGCACAGCAGGCTCTCATCCAAAAGCTGCAGCTGCAGAAGTTGAGCACAACAGCACTTGGGAGGCTGAGGCAGGAGGATTGGTGTGAGTTTGAGACCAGCCTGGGCTACAAAAAGTGAGCTCAAGGCCAGCCTGAGCTGCATAGTGAGACCCTGTCTCAAAAAAAAAAAAAAAAAAAAAAAAAAGGAAGGGAGACCTAGAGCTCTCAACAGGGCCTCCCATGCATCCAACTGGAGGCCAAGAGCCCACAACAATGCCTCACGTAGGCCTAGTTCACAGCTCTGCTCTGGGGTGGCCCAAAGGCCAGTGGCGGTTAGAAAGTCTGTGCCAGTAGGATGCAGGATCTGGGTTAGCAGGCTGAGGGGTCTGCACTGGGGCCGGGAAGTGGCGCTCCAGAGCCAAAGCTCCTGTGAAAAGTGCCACAGCCGTGCTCAGCAACAGTGAGGTCCCATGCTCCACCGAGGGTGAGA
The DNA here is from genome assembly GCA_004027025.1 of Myocastor coypus. Taxonomy (NCBI): domain Eukaryota; kingdom Metazoa; phylum Chordata; class Mammalia; order Rodentia; family Myocastoridae; genus Myocastor; species Myocastor coypus. The sequence goes on along the minus strand of PVJA010000643.1, from coordinate 18,971 downwards.
GTAGCTGAGCTCCCATCAGGAAAGCCACGCAATTAGCTTCTCCAGGAGACTGAGCGGGGCACCGCCTTCCCCTCCTGAGCCAGGAAGCGATGCTCAGGATGAGGACTAGAGGTCTCCCAATGTGAACTGAAGCCCTTGTCAGCAACAGTGAGGTCCTGGTCTTCTCTGATGAGAACCAAGTTCACCAGGAAAGCCAGCATGACTAGGTCTCCAGCAGAACAGCCCAGGAGCTGCCAAGCTCCCATCAGCTCTGCTAGCTCCTCCAAACCGCTTCCCTAACATCCTCCCAACAGCTTTTCTGGTTGTGCTGGCAACAACCCTCAGGCAGGCCTCCCACACCCAGCCCCATGCCCGTTCAGGTGAGCTGGGTGTAGCAACCGACCACCAGCTGGCAATCATTCCATGGCCTCACGGCTGGTGGCACCCATCCTACACGCATGAGGGAGATCAGCCTTAGAAGAGGCTGAGACCAGGAAAGCTGAGGAAGAAAAGATAAAGCAGCTCGATCTCTGAGAGCATTGTTAAGTTAGAATAGGTGGCACTCAGCTTTTCTGGACCTCCTCGTCACGGTCTAGGCAGTGTCCTTACTGCTAGGACCACGAAGAACCATATCAGTTGTAGTTGAAAACAGTCAGCTGTGGCAACCTGCAGGGAATTGGGACAGAAAGCTCTGGGGTTCCAGTGATGCTGTCTCAATCCTGCATCCAACCATGCCCGAAGCGAGCTTCCTCTTGACTTCCCAGCCGGCTAGCTTGGGTTATGTTACTTTTTCTTATAACCAAGAGAATCCTTGCACAAGTTCATAACTGTAGGAAAATACAGAAAAAAAAAATCATCCCTACAGGATTTCTGTGACGGAGGTATTAGTTGTCTTTCCATTACCAGACAAAAATGCAGGGCTTACACAACTCAGAAAACGCCTATTTTGGCTCACGTTTTCAAGCAGGCCACTGGGGTAAGGCAGGAACATCATAGCAGGCAGGCGTGGTGAAGAAAAGATGCTTGACACAAGGCAGCCAGGAAGAGGGCCAGAGAGAGGAGGCGCCAGCCTGTGCCCTCCGGGCCCTGCTCCCTCCACCCAACCCTACCACCTAACCATGTGTGCAGCCGTCGCCCCAGCCCTGGGGCGACCCACTCACTCTCGGATTGCTGGACCTGCGATCTCATCCCCTTATGAAGTTCCACCTCTGAACAAGGTGCCTTTTGGCGGGGGTGGGGGGGTGGGGGGGTGGGGGGGGCATTGGTCATCGAACAGATTACGATGAGGACCAGAGGTGGCGATATTTTATTTCTGCCATCTCTTATCCATTCTCAACTCGCAAATGCATCAAAACCCTGAAATGTTATTTCAGTTTGACACCAGTGCTCACTGGGTGACAAAACTGGAACCAAACTGGCAGGTGGCTCCTTGGGATCCTTATTCTAGTGAGTGTGGCTCTGCCTATCTTTCACTGCAAAGATATTCATGAGTTCATTTTGGGGGACTGTTCAGACCTTGCCAGCAGGGTCACACAATAAATAGTTGAATCTTGTCTCTAAAATGGTCAAGATTCTAAATTCCCAACAATCTGGTGCCAGGCTTTTAACAGCTGAATTAGGGACTTCCCAGAGGCAGTTGTGTTTCAGTGTGTAAGATCAAGAATCATGTTTGCCATGCTTTGATTTTTTTCTTCTTTCTTTTCTTTTTTTGGATTGTGTCTCTTCTAACTGAAACTCAAGAGCTCCTCGCTTGCCTTGGTCTGAAATGTGCTTTGACAGAATCCGTTCTTGGTCCCAACCTGATGACCCTGTGCCTCATTTTAGAGACTGCTCTCTTTGACCCAGGCCAGGGTGGTGTTCATTGCTGTGATGCGTTTCAGCATGACGTGCACAGGTTCAATGGCTATGTGTTGGCCTTGAAAATGCTGTGGTATTTTGCAGTGTGTAGTGACATTTATGGGCCCATTTGGACACCCACAAAGAGGCTGATTTCCATAGATGAAATGTCAGGGTTGAAGTCATCCAGGGTAATTGAATCCTTGAGCGCTGTCCACTTCGATTCTCAACTGGGCCATTGACTGGCTGTTGGGTCCCGTTGTGAGTCCACGAGTGCTGGCCAAATGGCATGACGCAGAAAGGTCAGATGGGGGGCAGGGAAGGGGTGGGCGGGAAGGGTCACAGCGGGGCGAAATCTGATCCCTACGAAAAGGCTGCTACATTACATCTCTTTAAATAAAATCGTGCATGTAGTTAGTTGGTGAATACATTATGGAAAACAAAACAAAACAAAAAAACTCATTGAAAGTAACTAACAGAAATCACTTAGATGTTAGTTTAAAATCTAGGCATCTATGTATTGACAGGAATCCCTATTTCAGTTTCTAAGTAAAGTAGGTTTAAGGTACATAAACTTGGAGTAAGCCTCATTTAAACGAAAAGGTAGCATAAAAAGCATCATATCGTTACTACTTCCTAGGTTTTTTTCTTCAGTATTGAGAATTGAACCAAGAATCTTCACACTAAATTGCATTTGCAGCTCATTAAAACTATCATTAGCTACAGGTGACTCAGGAAGTCACCAAGTTGCCTAGGCTGGGCTCCAAGGCATGATCCTCCTGCCTCAGCCTCCCAGAGTGCTGGAAAAACAGGTATCACCCAGCTGCTTCCTGCATAATTGAATATATCTGTGTCTTGATTGTCCTCAGGGCAGCAGGTTTGTCTTCAGCTACACCACGCCCACTGCCTCTGCTGCTGTGTGGTCTACAGAAAGGGCTACTTAGCCCTAGAGGCCTCTGCCTGCTGTCCAGGCTTGCTGAAGTATCGGCTGTCTACCTAGGATGGGCCTAGTCATCCCCATCTGTCATTTCTGCCAACAATATGTGCCGACAAGTGTCCCTAAAAGTCCATTGTCAGTCACCTCCAACCAGTTAGTCGGGCGCAGAGTCAAAGTCAGTTACATGATATGTTTCAGAGCCCGCTAAGTGAACCTGGCCAGCCTTGGGGTCCAGACAGGTCCAGAGCCCACCTTTCACTGGCCTGCTCTTGCTGCACACAGATAACATGGAAGAGGACTCCTAGGACCATTGGAGCAAGCATGGGCTGGGGACGCAGCCCAGAGGCAGAGTGCTGGCCTAGCATGCATGACTCCCTGGGTTCCATCCCCAACCACGATGTGAACTGCCTCCTGCCTAGGGAATCTACAATCCGCTGCTCTTCCTGGCCACTTTGCTCTACTCTGGTAGGGACATGTGGTCACAGGAAGAAACCACATTTCTTCAAGGGCAAATGCTTTGCCTGCAGTGGTGGCCCAGACACCAAAACATGAAGATCAAATAGGGACGGGCCTGGGTAAGCATCTGGCTGTTTAGTCTACATGAGTCTAAACATCTATGTTACTGGAAACATCTTTGGAGTTAAAAGAACCACGTGATCTGGTCCCACAAAGAGGCAGCTGGGGTCAGGAGAAATGAGAGACACATGGTTGGAGGAGGGTGTTTTCTAGGTGTGTGGGGAGCCTTGGTTATTCTCCAGGGCTGCTGCACAGGAATGACGCATGCTGGGTGTCTTAAGTTTATTCTCTCACCCCTCAGGAAGAATCCAGAAGTCTGAAGTCAAGGTTCCTCGTTCCCTCTGAAATGGACAAGGTGGGACCCTCTCTCATTTCTTCCTAAATTCTGATAGGTCTCTGGCAATTTTCAGCATCCCTGGGCTTACAGATGTGTCGCTTGGATTCTGTCTCTGTCATCACACAGCTGTTTGCTCCCTGTGTGCGCATCTTCTTCCTTTTCTTCTAAGGGTGCCAGTCACACTGGATCAGCACCTTTGTCCTTTTTTTTAAAGGATACCAGTCATACTGGATCAAAAGGCCAGGGTGACCTCATCTCAGCTAACTAGCCACTTCCCTAATGACCTTATTTCTGGATGAGGTCATTGTATCAGTCAGGGTCCACTAGAGGAACACATTGAACATATAAAAATATATGTGATATATAAAGGAGTCACAGAATCAGCTTGAAATGGTCACCAGTACAGTCAGAGGATGAAGCATGAGCAATGGCCAGCTGTGTGCTGTGGCCAGCTGTGTGAGGAGGGCTGGAGGATCCCCCTGAGAGCTTAAGGCCTGGGGTTCACCACAGTTGGGTGTGAGTCTGTCAGAAAGACAAAGGGTCTGCACTGGACGGCTGAAGAGCCACAGGGGAAGCCTGAGGACCTGGAGACAGATGTCCAGAGGCGATGGTGTAATCCAAAGCTCCTCTGGAGAAGCAAAAAGGGAAGGCTGCCTTCTTCTTTTCCTTTTTCATTCCACTGAAGCCATGAGCCTGTTACCGGCAATACTCAGGCCTTCCTCTTCCATCTTTTAGCCTACATCTCAATCAGCCAGAACACCTACAATTGTGCTGCGTGAATGCTCTTGGTCTTACTTAATCCATCCTGGTTGATGTCATCACAAGCTATCAGTCACAGTCCCAAGATCTGGTTGGCTAAGACTTCAACAGATCTGTTCAAGGGATACTGTGCAACCCACAATGCTCAGCTCCAAGGAGCTGTGGCAGCAGATGTATAGTCAGTGTGGTCAGAGGTGATGACAAGCTACTTGGGCAGCTATCGCATGCCGTGGCCGCCCCAGGCTAGGAAGCCCATGGGAACCTGAGTGGCCCTCCCTAGGGCTGGAAGTGGGATGTCACGAAGCAGAGCTGCCTCAGGAGGCTCTGAGTTGGCTCTGAAAGTGTTGGCAGCTGCCCCTTAGAGGCAAGAAGCCTGACCTCAAGTCACACCGTGGAGACTTCTACCAAGAGCAGCGTCCCCAAGTAGGAAAAGCTCTTCTGCTGCGACTTCTGGGGTTGGGAGGCTCTCTGTCCGGAGTCCACGGGGATAGTATTGGGTACCCCAACTGTCATAGGGTCTCAGTAGAGGTGGATCAGAAGCACTGAGGCTGCTATTCCAGGTCCTCAAACAATCCTAAGACAGGCGATTCTTACACTAGTTGCAGTACACCCACCCACCGCTGGATAGAAAAGGGAACAGCCGCTGTTAGGTGGATGTGCTTTATCAGTCCCGCCAGGGAGAGAGGCAAAGGCAGGGGGCAGTTCCCTTGGTCAGTAAGGAGGCCTGACTTGCCACAGGAGGAAGCTATCTGTGATGGTTGGTTGAGGAAGCGCGCAGAGGGCATCTGTCCACGGGATAAAGGAGGACTTAGGCCAAGGTGTGGCGCTCGCTCACTGCAGTATCCCATGAGAGCCTGTATCACAAGTCTGCACCAGAAGCCTGAAGAAACTGCTGGAAGGGAAAGAGTGTACACCGCAAGCCAGTAGATGATGTCCAGGGTGAAGGTGAAAGACTAGTGCTCCTCTGAAGAAACGAAGCCAGACACACCCTACACCCCAGGGTGTAAAACTGCTGAGCCAATTTAGTGTAGCTTCTCTTGACAAATTTCTCAGTCTTTCACAGTCAATCAGCCATTGTGGCCCTCTAAAACGTGAGCCAAGGTAAGCTTGTCCTTTATGTTGTGTGTGGCAGGTGTCTTGGTCCAGCCACAGAAAGGTGAGGGACACAGCATGTGTCCCTGTGGAGGATAGATCCCTGTGCGTGGCCCCTCTGTTCTGCCCGTGGCAGGTCTGAAGGAGGGGCTGACCCTGTGCTCTCAGAAACCTACCTGCACAAGCTTCCTCAGGCCACTACCCACTGCTCCCGCACCTGTGTTTTGGGGTCCATGCCGACCCTGAGGACCTACCGGCTCTTCTTCTTTGGCTGCCTGGATGTCTGCTTCCCTAACCCTTCTTTGACAGCCAAAAGCAGAGGTCTGGAGCTAGGCAGGGGTAGGTATAAAACATTAACCAGGAATTCAATGTGTGGAGACAGGAACTCAACTTGCTGGCCAGCCTGGCATGGCCTGTGCCCAGGTGGGCACCGTGTGAAGGTCAGGATGGGGGTGGTCTCAGTCCCTGGGGGAGTCCTTGTATAACTCTACCCTTGACAGCCTATCTTGGGCTTGTTTCTGCCCTGGGAGCTGTGGACTTACTACAGGTGTCTCAGCAAAGAGGCCACCAGGGATGCCTGGCATGACCAGGACCAGGGCTGGGTGCATAGCATTAAGCAAAAAGGCCCAGACCAGTACTTCTAAAATTAAATCACTGCTGTTTTTTTCTTTAAAAAAAACCCATGTAAGCCAGGCCTGGCAGTGCACTCCTGTCATCCCAGCACTCTAAAGACTGAGGCAGGAGGATCATTTTGAGTTTAAGAGCAGCTTGGACTATAGAGCAAGACCCTGTCTCAAAACACAACAACAACATCCATACAATACTTTGAAATTCCCAAGGTATTGAAAAGCAAGCAAACAATACTAGGGTATCTATTTTGCCTCCTTCATTACATGAGCCAGAAGCCATCATTTCACAAGGACATTTGGAAGGATGGAGTCAGATGGTTCAGGCCAACTTCCTGTTCTTTGCTACATCCTTGGGTGAAGATGCGGGATGGACGTTTTCTCTCCACAGGCACTCGGGATTCCCAGTCGCTGGCTGGGCTGAGGCTCAGTGGATGCCCTGCTTGGGCCAGCCGAGGCCCAGGGCATAGGCACCTTTGCAGCTCCTAATAACGCTGTCATGTTCCAGGCACTTGTTGAGGCCTGGCACTGCAGACCGCCAGCCGATGAAGCCTTGGGTTGTCTGCGGGATCGGAGGTGAGGACAGCACCTGGGGTGGAGATGCAGAGGTGTTAGGCCCTGGGGGCCGCAGCACTACAAGAGGCATCCCCAAAGCTCCCCAGGACTGGCTGGAAAGGCTGGTGTACAAAAGACAGAGAATCCAGTCCTGCCGTGTGTGCTGAAAATAAGCACAGTACAATGGCGGGCCCCGGAGGTGGTGTCTTTCCGCCACGTCATGAAGTAGAGCCCCTTTCTTTATCTTGCAGTGCATAGCGTAATTAATTCTGGAGCTCCAGGAAGGTAGTTTTCATTTCATTAAAAAAAGCAAACAAAAAAAGTAGAAAAATTAGGGTACAGAAATATTAAATACAAGAGTCCTCCCTGCCTTTAAAAAAATAGACAACAATATTGTCAGACGATATTCTGGAAGTTTAAATCTTGTTTTAATTAGAAGGTTGTGTGTCACACACACACACACACACACACACACACACAAAAAAAAAAAAATTAGAGACCACAGGAATGCAAAGCAATTGAATTGAATTAAAAAAGTAAAGTGAAAACAGGCTTGTATCTGAAAAGAAAAAGCGCAGCTTCCTTTGTCAATTCTTTGGACAGATCTGGAATTCTTTTTCTCTTCTTTTAAAATAGTCTGTTTCTGATCAAGGGTAGAATTCAAACCAAGGCAGCAGCGAGGAACATGCGCGCAAGCAGAGCGGGGACAGCCTTTTTCTTTACCGCATGGGATCCCGAGTTCACTCCTACTGGGACTCGTCTGCAGGGGTGGGCAGAAGGGAAGGGTCCAGTGGGCTGGCCCTGACTTGGCGGGGAGGCTGGCCCCTAATGCACTCATGGGGAGGCAGGGAGCCAGCCTCCGAGAGACCACCAGCAGGGAGGGAGCAGAGGCGCATTGTCCTTGAGCCAGCCGTGCACACAGCCACGCGGAAGGAAACCACTCTGTGGTTGCCTGCCTCGGGGCTCTGGAAACACACATGTTGACTTTCCAGTCTCTATCCAATGTGGAAACCACCCAGAGACGTCATGCTTCATGCTCCAGATGACAAGAAGATGAACATGCTTCTGTTCATCAGGACCACTAGGAAGAGGAGCAATAGTGCCGCTACCTGTAGAACAGACGCTGCCCAATGCCCTTTGACCTGAAAACCTGCCCCTGGCTGCTATCCTAAGGCTTCCTAAGGTCTGCACGCATCTGTACCGCCTTAGCGCAAGGGTGCATTGAGGTCCTGTGTGCCACTGTGAGGAATGGTCCCAACCCACGACAGGACCAGTTCTCACACTTCAGGGCAGACACAGCAAGTAAAGGACGATGAGCCAGCTGTGTGCTCTGAGATGGAACAGCCTCAAGGGCAGCTCCTCAGCGACAAGAAGTGCAGCAAAAGTAGCGAACTGTGGTCTGAGCTGGGTCATAAGAGAGCATGGTGAGGTGCCCCCTGCATACACGCCTGCATGTGCTCTATCCAGGGAAAATGGGGACACCCTTTCCGGGCAGTGGGGTGTTCATAGAACACTCTTCGGGATTATTTTGAGGTTCTCTGTTGAAAAGGAACATAAATTGAGCCATGCTTGGTGGCACAGGCCTGTAATTCCAACTGCCTGGGAAGCAGAGGCAGGAGGGTTGTAAGTTCAAAGTCAGCCTGCACAGCTTAGCCCTCGCCTCAGAAGTGAGTGGATGAACAAATAAAATGGAAAGGGCTGGGTGTGGGGCCCGAGGGCCTGGCACACTGGACCCCTAGCACCACACACATGAACACACACATACACACAGGAAGATAGTTTTAAAGATTCGACCCCCAATGGGACAGTGAAAGGGAGAAAAAGGATCACTGTAGTGTCTCAGCCTCCCCAGCACTGGGATTCTAGGCATGTGCCACCACACTCCTTGGTTTCTGTCCCTGTCTCGCTCTCTGTCTCTCTGTGCCGTCCTTGCCCTGCTCACTATGCCCCAGTGACATCACTGTCGCCTGCTGCTCCTGGAACTCACCAGCTGTCACACCTCTTCAGGACACTGGGATGTGGTGTTCTCCCTAGCTGGAAGGCTTTGCCCAGAGCCAGGCCCATGGCACGCTTCAGCCCTTGGCTCAGTGGCTACCTCCCCAGGAAGCCTGCCATGCTGGTGCCATCCTGACCTCCTCTAGCATGTCACCTGCCCATCTCCTCTATGACAGCCTTGCAGATTTTCTCTCTGTGGTCCTTCCTCCTGTGCTTTGATCTGCATGGAGTGCCTGGGTGCTGGTAGTGGCAGACTGGCCAGTGCCCTCAGCCACGCTTCGCCCTGCTCCGAGTCCTTCACATGCATTATCTCGCTGCACCTGACCTCGCTCATCATAGCAGGTGCTCCACAGACTGCCACAGAGGTGGCAGGAGCACACGGAGACAGAACACTCAAGCCACTTGCCCAGTGCCACGCTGATAGTGAGTGGCACACAAGGACTTGGGCCCAGGTCTTGTTTCAGAGCTGGAGCCTCGCCCGCCCTGTTTCTCTGCTCAGCTCCTAACACATAACTTGTTTTGGGAACAGGAGAACACAATCTTCCTCTGTCCCTGGCTTCCCTCTGACCACCGCGCAGGGAGCTGTGGCTCTTGCAGGTACGCAGATGTTTTGTCTAATGCAATTCCAATATCAGCTTGGAAGGGCCTGGCTTCAGGGCTCTGTGTGCTGCTCAGGGCAGGGTTCTTAGCTTTTGGGTTTGGGAAGATTCAATTTTTTTTTCTTTTTTTTTTTTTTTTTTTTTTTTTTTTTTTTTTTTTTTCTTTTTTGAAACAGGATCTCCCTATGCAGTTTAGGCTGGCCTTGAACTCACTTCTGTAGCCTAGGCTGGCCTCAAACTCCCAGCAATCCTCCTGCCTCAGCCTCATGAGTGCTAGGATTAAGGATGTGTGCCACCGAGCCTGGCTAGGACTCTAGTTTTTGATGGGACTCACTTCTTAGGAAAACGAGAACTAAACTATGACTTCTCTGACCTTTATGTACTGCTCCACGGGGGTCACTGGCCGGACGCGGAAGTGCTCAGGAAGCTCAATTTTTGGCTTTGGGGTGCGAGGTTCTTCTTCACCCTGGATCAACTGACACAGAAGGCAGAGATGGGGACATGGTCTCTTCAGCACCTCTCCAAAGGTCACGTTGTATAGATACTAAAGGTGGGGCTCAGAATGTTAGGTGGACCGAGTCCCAATCACACAGTGACAAGGTGCGGGATGGGCCCTGCTGGCAGCTCAGCTCAGCCTGAAGCCACGCTTAGCGGGAACCCCTCCCACGGGTGGGTCGCTGCAGCACACCCATCCATGCCCTGTGGCTTGAGAAGATGCTGCAGCTCACAGACACAATATAAAAAATGCCAGGCAGGCTCCAGGACCAATCTTTCAAACCATAAAGAAGAGTCCCCAGCCTCTGCTTTAGAATTTTTAAACTGATGTTGAACTGTTTGAAAAACCCAGTTTAATTACATATAAGGAATATTAATATGGACTCATTTTATGCATATTATATTAATAAGGCCTCATTTTATGCATACAATTTTAAGTTGTGTAACTATCTAAGAATTTGAAAAACTCATTAAGTATGGCATAATTTCAAGGCTAGTTGTGGGGGCGGATCACGGATGCCAGGGTCTGCCACCATGAATCATGAACATTTTGAATCAGTTGCTTATTCAGTGTCACAGCCCTCCAGAGAGCAGGGCTTCCTTGTAGTGGGAGGAGAAAGTCCAAGAGACCACAAGCGGCCACGATCCCACGGAAACCCACACAAACAGCTCGAGGGTCTGTACAGTGGCTTAGTAAATTGGAGATACTTATTGCAAGCGCAGATTTCTTTCGAGCAGCAGGGTTGGGACTGCTCTACTCTAAAGATTTAGACTCTAGAACTGGCCCTCCTGAACCTGGTAGCGTTCAGCTGGGCTTGCTGCGCTGCCTGTCTGGACAGAGTTAACACTCTGCTCGCATCCTCCTCTTCCTATTACCATGCGTGGTCCCTTCTCCTGTTCCTGTTTCCCGCCTGGTCCCTGTAGACGTCTGGATCCCACTTTACTTCCTGCCCTAGTATGTTTCCAGCCGTCCTTCACAGCTCTCCCAGCCCCTAGCTTGACAGGGCTTCACACGCTTTCACGCCCCACCTGCCCACACAGCTACGCGGGCAAGGCAGCAGGGACCCCTGCCCCCTCACAGATGGGAGGTCTGAGCACCAGTGGCCTTGGAGCTGGGCTGACCAGATTCCCACCATGCCACGTCCTCCCATAGCTGTGCGGCCCTGCAGCCCTTGGGCTCCTTTCCCTGGCCTGTATGGGGACACAAAGAGGGAGCTCTTCCTCAGATTACATGGGCCCCTTCTGGGTGAGCACTCAGTGTGTGCCTGATCTCGCACCAGAGCTCTGTCACTGTGGAGGAGGGAAAGGGAGCAGCTGGCTTTGGGGTGGATTTCGGCATCCACGCACTCTGGCAGTGATAAACTGATTGTCCCAAACCACTGATGATGACCGTGGAGCTCATATAATGTATACTTACCTCCTCAAGCGGGGTTGTCAAAAATCCCCAGTTCTGGGCCCAGTTTTTCCGTGCTTCAGATTCTGCCTTGAGACGGTATCTCCTGAGAAAGAAAGTTCCCCAGGACTGGGCAACAGCTGCAAAAGGCTGGAGCTAAAAACTGTCTATGGCTGGTGAGATAGCTCAGCAGACTAAAGCGCCTACTGAGGCAAACTTAGGCAAGCTCAGGGACTACTGTTCCATCCCTGGCACCACATGCTGTGCCAGCCCTGCCCCTAGGGCTGGCTGAGCTGGCCAAAGCCTGGGTGTGGTAGCACGCACCTATAATCCCAGCACTGGGGAGGCTAAAAAACAGAGGATCACCATGAGTCTGAGCTGCGCAGTGAGACTCTGAAGCAACTATATCTACGTCTATGACTCTGTCTCTATCTCTCTATCTATCTCTCTATCTATCTCTCTATCTATCTCTCTATCTATCTACCTACCTATATATATCTGCCAAAGGACAGGGATTTTTGTGTTCTTTATGAACAGCAAGGGAACTGGTATTTCCAGGCCACAGCTGGGAGCTGGAGCACAGTGAGAACTCCTGGGCTGAGGCAGGAGGGGCACTGGTCGCTGTGACTTGGGGAAGACACTGGAGCAGTGGACCAGATGGAGCTGGCTCTGCCTGAGGGACCGAATTGGTTGTGGGTGGCACTTGCTGCTTGGAGCCTTGGTGACCCCTGTGATTCTGTACACCCCTCGCCCCAGATGTCAAAGAGCCATGTGACCAGCACATCGGGTCCGTCCTGCTGCCTGTGCCCAGGTGCCTCCCTCTGCACCTTCGCCGACCCCTGGGACTGCTCACATCTGTGTAACTACTGTAAACTGAGTTGCATTGCTGTTGACAACCTGGTGTGCTGCATGTCACATTCAATGAGACATTTAGTCATTGCGATTTTTCATGTTCCTTCTATTCTGGCATCAAGAACTATCTCAGCCCTCCCCTGCCTGGACAGTTCTGGAGTCTCTGAACAAGGTGTCTGGGTGCCGAACAGGAAGGCAGAAGCTGTTTCCTGACAGAGACGTAAACTGAGCCACAATGTGAGTCATATACATGGCCATACATTTCCTAGCAGCCCTATCAAAAGAAAGGAAAACGACCAAGTAACCAAGGTTTAATGCTACTTCTTTTCTATGAATCTTGGAAATCTATTGTGTAGTCTATATTAAGAGCCAGGCTCAATTGGGATCACTTCAAGTGTTCAATTGCCACACTGGACATTGGACACTGAAGTCTAAGGTTTAGCAGAGTTTAGACCATGTGGCTTGGGTTTTGAAGGATGAGTAGGAGTTGTTTTGGTGGAGAAGGGAGGAAAGGGCATTCAGGAAGAGGAAATGGATCTTTTTATGGTAGTATTTCCTGTTGAGGATACTTGAAGGAAGATAAAAATTTTTTAAAGATTGAATTGTATATTTTATACCAAATGATGGTTTTCCATGTATGAGAGTGATGTAAAGTTTGCTATAAAAATAAATGTATTAAGTGAAACAGTCAATTTAAACACATGTATAGTGACTAATCAAGGTGTTACAAGGAAATGATTAAATCACAGACATATTAAATAGGGTAATTGAAGTAAGGCAAGCAATTATGCTGTGTCGTTACTAAAACATAGCTTGCATCTAAATTAGGAACTTTTCATATTGGTTAAAACTTCTAAAGGATGAAATAACATTCGGCAGTCCAACAGAATGCCAATTAAGAACATTCATTACACATGTCTGCAGAACGTAAGTCTTTTGGAAAAATGGATCTATTTTTAAATTTAAAATTTGTTATTATTTAGAATTGCAGGAAAATGGAGAAATACTATACATAGGCATGGTCCTTCAACTTGGACAAATGTCCATTTTTTATATTCAGTGAATCTTAATACGATATCTTGGGTGGTGGTGACTAACCAATTTGTCAAAACCGTTGCGAAATTTTTTAGCCTTCCTGGTGGGCTTAGAGGGAGGGAGAAAGAGGACAAGAAGACCACGTCAGTTCGTTCCGTTGACACCGCCCTCTTCCCACAGGGTCCTGGATCGCCTACAGGGACGCTCCCACCCTGCCCCGCACCCAGAGGGTGACGATCTCCTGGCCTTTGCGTCTCAGCCTTAGCCAACCAGATGTTACCAGATCTCGTCCTGGGCCACGAGGTTCATGCGCTGCGCAGCCTCAGTGCTAATCATTTTCCCTGCCATGACGCTAGGGCTCCTTACACCCACGGAGGACGCTGGGGCCTGGGCTCAGCGTCTAGGTTCTCTATGGAGACCGGTTGCTGGGCAACGTGAGACGCTACAGTGCACCTGGAGGGGGTGGGGCCGCCTGGCCTGGGCTGGTCCCGCGGAGCTTGGGGCGGGCCCGGCTTCCTCTGCTTGTTCTTTGGCCCACCACCATGGCCACCTGTCTTTCCGAGGAGACCTCGACACTGACACCCCTGATGATTTATTTTATTTTCATATAAAAATATCTTTTATTTATTTATTTGGTACAGGGTCCCACTACGCAGCTCAGACTGGTAGTGATCCTGTCGTCTCAACCTCCCCAGCACTGGGATTATGGGTATGAGCCACTTCGCCAGGTTCCAATGGCCAACCAGCAGGCCAATCCCAAGTGTATAGAGCTTGGTGACTGTCTCTGTTACTTTTCCTTGTTGCTGGGACAAAGTAGCCGGCACTCAAAATGAAGGAAGGAAATGGTTATTTAGCTCATAGTTAGTGGAGGTTTCAGTCCATACTGAGCTGGCTCCAAGGCAGGGTGGCACATGGCAGAGGGCAGCCGTTCCTGGCAGTGGAAAAGAACAAAGAACAAAGGGAGAGGCAGCAGCTGCAGCTCCAGGCAAGCCTCTCTCCCCTCCTTAGATCATAAGTAGGAAGGACCCGCCGTGTCCACGCCCCACCTGTTGCACAGAATGAGGTGTTCATAAGGTAGGAACCCTGGCTCTCTGCTGAGTCGCTCAATTAAACTTCTAAGCTCTTGAGTTGACATAATACATCAACCAGTACAGTGACAGTGACCTAGCGCAGAGAGCATCACCTGGTAGAGGCGGGGAAGCAGAGGTTTCCAGCCTCCTCCCCACTCCTCACTGTCTATGTCTCTGTGGGGACAGCAGTCGGGCCAGTGTTGTGGGTCGAATCACCCAGAGGGCCTTCCTGTGCCTGCCTCCTCTGCTCCGTGTTACTTTCCGGAGGTCCCTGGCTGTGGTCCTGTGGCCCCCACTGCACTCCTGTCTTTTGGAGAACACAGTTTCCATTCCATCAGCATCCACTCATGGTCCACCCCAGAGCTGGCACCCCACGCTCCCATCTTGTGTCCATCGGCACTCACTGATGTCAGGGGATCAGCTCTCTGAGGATAGTGGCCTGGTCCCAGGACTGGAAAATGCTCCACAGACATCAGTAAGGGGATCAGTCACACAGAGCTGGGGGAGGTTTTCTGGTGGAACAGCCCTGAGACACAGCTTTGGGGCCTCATGGGTAGAGAGAGCCCCTGTTCTGTGCACCCTGGGTGGTCGCCTAACTGCTGGCTACAAGGCCCTGGGCCAAGAGAGTGTTTCTATAGCTCAAGGGTACAGACAGGTAGGGCCTGTCCCCTGCCCACACATCAGCAGACCTCTGCCTTCCTGGGGTAACTGCAGGTGGCTCTGGTCAGAGCAGTGTCCTCTGAACACGACTGTCAAGCTGATCCAGGACCTGCTCTTCTTAGTAGTTCAGGGGACCTGGCGGAAGCCCAAGTCTGAGGCTTCCCAGCTGCCCACTTTGGTAGATTAGTGGCAGGCCAGGCAGGGGCTGGATCAATCCACAGTCAATTAATGACTTAGTTGTGTCCACGGATGAACTGACAGCAAAGCTGGAGGGCTGGGTCTGGCTGCTGGAGGGTGGACAGTCTCTAGGTGGGCTGGGTTCCTGCTCTCAGCCTTGTCTCCAAAGTCACCATTCCTGTGACAGGAGGAAACATTTTGTGAGGAAAGAAATAGATTGCTATGCAGAGAGAAAGATCCGTCACAGAGTGAGGACGAATTCGGCTCCCTCTTGGGCGGCTGCTCAGATATTTCTGTGAAAATGATTAATTGAGAATAAATCCACCTGCCGAAGGTCTGTCTCTGCCTTTCACTGAAGGTCATTCATCCTGCAGGGGCTTGTTGGGTGCCCTGATGTGTCTCATGCCTGGCAAGCGCTAGGCCCAGAGCACAGCTAGAGTGACAAGGACCCACTACCCAGAGTGGGGGACAGACAGTGCAACTAAGGAGCCCAACACACTGGAGACACGATGCCAGGGTAAGAGGAATACTGTGTGGAAAGTTAAATCCGGGACTGGTGCTCACAGTGACAGGATAGAGGAGGGGATGTGAGGGACTCCCAGAAGCTTGTATGGCTTGAAGACCACACAGGAGGCTGGGGCAGCTGGAGAGTCATCTGCGATGGGCGGGGCAGGATGTCTGCGTTCCAGGAGTTGAGTTCGGTATGGACAGAGGTGCCAGGGCAATGAGGCAGCAATGTGCCTGACTTTGTGAAGTGACAGTGAGGTGTGCGTGACTCAGCTGAGCCCCAGATGGGGCAGGGAAGTACAGTGGGGGTGATGCATGATTTGGGCTTTGAAGGAAGCATCAGTCCTGTCTGTTATCCCCATAACATACGAGCATGGATATCTACTCTGGGGGTGGAATCCAGGACCGGAAGTGGGGAGTGCTGTGGTTGAGTACTCAAGTTTGGGGATCTGATGAGCACTGGGGTGCCTACCTTTGCCCAGCCCCCCGTTTCTTCATTGGTGAAAAAAGACAATGACCATACTACCAACTTGCAGGGAGTGCAGGGGCTGGCAGGAGCAACTGGCCAAGGGCTCTGTGTGGCACTGGGCACAGTGGTGGAGGCTGTGCTGCTGCCCGGTGTGGGGAAGGCTTGGGTTTGTTGTCAGAGGTGGAAAGGTGGGCTGGGGTTCGGCAAGGTCTTGTTCCTTAAGGACATCAGTGTTGAAAAGCTGTGCGTGGCTGACAGCTGGGTCCTTCTGGGGTCTGTGTGCAGAGGAGTCAGAGCCACCTTTTCCTGGCCTCAGAGGCTGAGCTCTCTTTCCAGCACAGATGCCCTAGGGAAGCGGGACCCAGTATTCTGGTTCTTTTAGCCATCCAGGGTGGCTCTTTCTTGGTAAGTGTCACGTGGCTGATGTTGGCTGTGAATCTACGTGGCAAAGGAGAGTCAGGTGGCTGCCACCAGGGTGGGACCCGTGAGAAGCTGAGCCTTCCTTGTCACTGTGGCACTTGGTGAGGTACTAGGACCTGCTTCCAGGGGCAGCTGCAGCCCACAGAGGAGGAAACACGCAGGGGTTCTGCAGCACACACCTCCCGGTCCTCCCTGATATCTCATTGGCCAGGGACTCCATCAGCCTACTAAGTCGGGCCCTGTCCAATCTGGGTGTCCCTCACCAGTGTTCTCTTTGGAGGGACACCAGGTGCTCCCTTCCCCAGTGTACAGCTCCTCTAGCCAGCAGGTGGCCAGGAACCAGCAAATCAGCATCTGAGATACTGGGGAAACATTTGACCGTCATGGGGTGCACATCGCAGCTCCACTTCTAAGAAGTTACTTAGCGCTGTTTACCTAGTGTTTAGATTCCCCAGGCTCTCTGCCCCTCTCTGCCCACTCCAAGTGCACAGACTCCCTCGCCGGCTCCCCTGCCGTGCCGGGCAAGGCTCTCACTCCCACATCACTTGCCACAGCCGAGTCCTGCGTTTGCTTTGATCTTGCTATCCTTTCCTTTAATCTGTTCCAAGGGTCGAGACCCACCCATTCCCTCTGATATTCGAAACAGAACCTTCCCAGGCCTTTGGCAGACGATTTCTTCATCCAGTACTTTCTCTTCCCTTCGAGAAATTGTCCTCCAGTCTAGATTGCAAACAGGAAGGGTGACGGGGGACACAAGGACTATGACACTCGCGGGTGCTAAGCAGAAAGCTGAGAGAATATTGACGGTGTGCAGCAGGCTCGCCATGTTCCCGGATATTAATATTTTTGGCCCTCTCTCAATTTCTCTGTGAGTTTATTTTTTTATTTTTTTTATTATTATTTTTTTCCATTTTGCTGTTGCTTTATAAAACATTTCCGTCCCTGGAGCCAACTGCCTCTTTTTTGAGTTTTTAAGCTGAAACAGTTTTTTTATTTGAGGATGCACGCAGATTTTCTTCATCCAAGAGGGCTCCTGTCTGCCGAGTGGGCTGGTCCGCAGCACGGGTGACTGTCGCCTCCGCTGCACAGAAAAACATGAAGTCTTGGGCTGAAAGTACCACTGCGCAGGGAGTCTTTGCCGCTTAGGGAACTGGAAAGCTTTTTCTTTTTGTATCCTTTAGGCTCTCCTGTGTCACGGGCCAGGAGCTCTCTCCTTGTGTCACAGATATCTATGTGCCACACACCTACCGCGACAATTGGCATCATTCTGAGGGCTTATTGAAGAAGAAAGCCGTCCATTCCCACAACATCCTAGAGACCTCCCTCACACTCCGGCATTTGGCCTAATTCCTCACTACTGTTCCATTTGGCTCCGCCCCTACCTGCAGGCCACCCCCCCTCTTGGGGCCTCAGTGCCAGCCTGGCTGCAGAGCTGCCTGCTAGCTCACCACGGTGCAGCCATGATGTCCCCAAGCTAGAGAAGTCCCTCACCAGAAATGTGTGCCATCTGTAAGGTTGCCAGGCAGTGTTAAGTCACAAATATTGAACTTGAATGGGATCATAAGGGCAGTAATTATTCAGGTTAGAGACTTATTTGGCTGGGCTAGTAGCGAGGAGGGCTTCGCAGGGAAGGATATGGCCCAGAGGGCAGGACCCGGGCTTGGAAGGGGGAAAAGGGAGGCGGTTTCTAGCGCTGCTACATGAAAGGACAGCCTCTTCACTTACCTGTTCAGTAGCACGCAGCCTGACGCAGGGCGTGCAGTTTCGCACCACCATCCATGTGCTTGTGCGTTTCTATAACAAATCTTCAGGGTCTCTTGAGTATGCCTGGCCTCTCCCATGTAGAAGTGCGACACAGACAGATCTAGTTCCGGTCCTTAGGAAATGTCTAGTCCAATAAATACATACACTAGAAAAGTTTCAGGAAGGACCATTTAAAAAAAAAAAGATGCGGTAAGGTTGGGGATTTCTCTTGATGGTTGTCAGTGTCCCTACTAATTGCAAGGAGGCCACTCTGAGAAACAGCAAGGGTATCACCCCTGGGGGCTGAGTCTGAGAACCTTTGCATGCTGGGGCAATGGATTAGTCTGTTGTCCATTGCTATGTCAAAATGCCTGACACTAGGGTAGTTTGTAAAGGATGGAAGTTTACTTGCCTCACAGTTCTGGAAGTGCGAGAGCAGTGCTGGCTTTTCAGCTCTGGTGAAGGCTTCACAGTGGCGGAGCATGCGCAGAGGGACCACATGGAGTACGGACCAGGACCCATAGAGAAACAGGCTGAATGTAAGGTACACAAATAAATGAGGATTCACAAAATACGCTTCCAAGGGTTGTTGGCAGAGCCAGGCACGGAAGAGTGCACAGCGCTGTCTGCATGCTGAAGAGCCCAAGGATCAGATGAAGGGCTGGAGCTCATGGCACAGTCCTGATCCTGAGCAAGTCCCACGCTGGAGGCTGAAGAGTCTGCGCGCTCCTCCCAAGAGAAAGATGCAGCTTTCTTCTGTGGTTCCCTTTTATTCAGGCTATGAGCCTACTGGTTGGTGCTGTTCTCAGCCAGGGTGGGTTTTCTTCTGCAGTAAATCCCTTTAGGCACATCCAAACTGCTGATCCAGTTCATCGGGGTGTTTCCTACTCAAACTGACGCAGTCAGCCAGGCGTGGTGG